>PVKZ01000448.1:0-250259 GCA_004027375.1 Macroglossus sobrinus | reverse complement strand
TTTGTATTTATTTATTTTTTTATTGTTCCTATAATTTATTCCTTATGATTTTACTTAGACATGTCTCAGCTTTCTCCTTTTGAAGATCATTAGATAGGACATATTCTGTAAAACAAAAAAATAAAACATATAATGGCACAATAAAATGAAAGTTTGTTTTATATTTTGTTCAATTAACAGTTCTACTATGTAGTTTAGCAGGGTGGCTTTCCTGCATGTGGTAATTCAGGGGCCCAGATTGATGATGGCTCTAACATCTTCAACATATTGCTTCTTGAGGTAGGGTGACCAACCATTTTGGTTTGCCTGGAGCTGAAGTTTCCTGAGATGTGAGAGTTTCAGTGATAAAACTAGAAAAGTCCTGGCATTGAGACGGTTGACCACCCTGCCTAGACATAAATATTCCAGTCAAGTAGAAGGAGAGGAAGATAGGAAATCAAACATAGGAGATTTTTGTGGGTCAAGCCTGATGTTATTTCTGTTTATGTTCTTTTAAAATAATCTTAGATTTATAACCATACCTAATAGAAAGGGATTTTGGAAAATATAGTCTAGCTTTGTGCTGAAAGAGAAGAAAGGATTTTGATGGGAAACTAGAGGTCTCTGCCACAAAGAGAAACAAGTTTTTTCAGATCCTTTCAATTTTAATAATATTTATATTATAATTGAAAAATAAGTAGGAGCTAGCTTACTTTCTTTAAAAAGACATGTTTTAAAAAATGGCAGTTTCCTGTTTTCAGTTTTAGTATGCAGCTGACAAGCAAACTTAGTGAAGGAAACACTCATCAAGAAGATGCAACAAGAACATATTTTAAATATTCCTCTTTAAAATGTTCTCTTCCCATTATGTATATTCCTAGAGCTTACGAAGAAATTAACCTATGCACCATTGCCACTAAAATGGGTTACATAGGAATACATGAACAAGGTAGTCTCTCCCCAGTAATGATACTGCCTGGTACACAACACTTACAAGACAGAGAAGGACAAGAGGGAGGCATCTGAGAAAATGATGACACTTTGGAAGAGAGGCCTCGAAAGACTTGTATATTTAGGTGTAAGGGAAATATTTCTTCTTTTTAATACTAGATTAAAAACACTCTAGGAAGAGATATCATTTAGTGAATCCCAAACTCTGGCTAGAACATTCTTCTTTTCAAATTATACTCTTTACTTTTACACATTCAGAATTAGTATAAACTCAAGTGACTCAGAGACATGAGAAAATTCAATTAACAGGGAGAGTTTTTTTAAAATCCTCTTCTAGAGCTGTTTGTTTCATTTACAAATAAAGCAGAAAAACCTGAATTTTGTAAACATGGTGGCTGCTCAGAAGACCAAGGTCCAAAGTATTAAAGCCATATAATAGAAGTCCACTTTAAAATAGCTTTACACCAAAAGTATGTACAGATCTCACCAAAAAAAGTTTCTCTAGAAACTCACTGTGACCTTAAGATTCCTTTGGTCATTCTTGCATAGTTTGCTATGTCATAGGGTGCAGTTAGCCCTTTATGCAAACACTTCTCTCTGACAATGAAACACTTAACAACAATAAGAGATAAAGCTAAGGCTAAGCTTGAGTGTGAATGAGGACAATCTTCGTTGACTTATGTTAATGAACTGACTTACTTCTTTCATCTAGAGCTTCTACATCATTGGTTCTTAAACTACTTCTAGAGATTCCTGGAACAGAGAAAACCCAGCTGGCATAGATTCGGGCTGATCTGTTCTTTCTTTGAACTCCTTAGTATCTTTAAGTTTCTTACACAATATATAGAGCATTCTAGATATTCTGACATTGAGCTGATTTTATTGTGAAATTCATTTTTTATGTGAGAATTGTGGTCTCTCTACAACCATTTTTTCTTTCGATCAACCCTATAGAATTTATATGTAGTAATATCACAGCCTATCAAAGTTTTATATACCTTCTACTTTATTTTAATTTTGGGAAACACTACCAAGATAGACTAATGGCTAACCAAAATGGGAAAAAGATTTGAGAACCCTCCCAAAGTTTAACTTGTCTCGTTGTAGTCTTAATGGAAAAGGACAAAATCAGATGAGTCTATCTTTTAGCCCCTTATGTTTCTGTTTGGAGGGTATTGTGGAACCATTTAAAAAAAAAATTTATAGGTTGTTGTAGAAATTGTCTAAAGTCTCTATAGAATTTATCTTATTTAATCCTTATAAAAACCCTACATATTAGATGTTTGGTACCATCTCACAGATATAAAATTAAATGCCTTACCTGTGTTCTGACAGCTAATAAGTGGAGAGCTGAAGTTGAAGTCTCCAGCCAGTCTGCTTAATCTTTTGACACTTTTATGTGGCTTCCAATGGCTTGAGACTGTCATGATAACAATAGATATAAATAACATTGTGTGTGTGTGTGTGTGTGCATGTGTGTGTGTGTGTGTGTGTGTGTGTGTAATCATTTTACTATATTTAGGGCATTTGATATGGAAATTCAGAATGCAAAATTTAACTACAATGTACTGAACGTTATTGCTCCTAGAGATGGTACAATTCTTTTTAAATTAAATATATTGGGATGACATTGGTTAATAAAATTATATAGGTTTCAAGTGTATAATTCAATAATACGTTGTATGTATATTGCATTGTGTTCACCTCCCAAAGTTAAATTTCCTTCCATCATCATATATTTGATTCTCTTTATCCTTATCTACCTTCTCTCCTTCCCTCTTTCCCTCTTGTAACCACTAAATTGTAGAGATGACACAATTCTTTGGATCATTTTTGAGTGTAAATTTTGCCAACTATAGAGTAATTGGGGCACATTTGCATAAATATGTTGGGAAATTCTTTGAACGATATTGCACAATACAACATAATTATGCATCTGTTGGAAGGCCCAGGAGCATGAACATGCTCAAGTTATAACTGGAGGCCCATGCAAATGTGAGGATGTGGCAGGCATTTTATGGTCTCCTTACAATGGGGCCCAGAGATGAGGAGAAGAAGAAATCAAATTTCATGATGATGCTCAGATGGCTGAAAAAATTCCATTAATGTGTGTGAAGAATTTATTGACTTTAAATAAACAATTTGAGATTTTACAGGTATTATGAAGAGCTGTAGAAGCAATAGGCCAATGCGGGTGATGAGAAGGGAGAATGCATTCAATCCCTGAACATCACCTGTAAGCTGTTCTCTTGGAGGACCTGGCTAGAAAATAGCAAAACTCCAATAATCCTGAAATTAGCATGGCAAAAGGAAATTCTATACAGTATTATTGTCTAAAATGTTGTGCATAAGGATCCACTCTTTATATAAAGAGTATATAACATGCTAACCCAACCCCTCCCATCCCAGTTTCTTAAAATAGTATAACACAATATCATAAGTTCAATAAGATGATGTGTTTTGCCATTGCACCTCACTAGAACACAAAAAACAACATACTGATTTTACTCTTGTCTCTGGATGTAGAACCTGTATTTGTCCCTGTATTTGAAAAGAAGACTAGCATATTCTCAGGAAAAGTGGGAAGGACTTCCTGACTGCATGAACAACTCTCACAGTTCCTCAATTGCCCAGAGCCATTCATCTCTGGGCAAATTCCACATCCCACTCAGTAAAACAGCAGTTCTGCAGAAACCCAGTTCCACCCTCCTTAGAAGGTTGATTAGTGACCAGTCGTGGTTTCTCTTGAAGGGCTTTCCTGTTCTTTTCTAAATAGGTTATAAAAGACTCTAACCACATACAGTACTTTTTTTTTTCTGATAAATCCAAATGCTTTTTAGTATATTATTTAGCCAGTAATGATTTAGCATTCCTTATAGTAACAAGGCAACTTCCCAGCTAACCTGCTTCTTAAAAGGGCTTTTCCTAAAAATTCTTTCTTACATGTAATAGTTAAAATTTGAAGTTTATTGTTTGACTCACAGATACATGAGGACTGATATTTCTCATTTACACATGAAAAGAATAAGGCTCAGAGATGGAGACTCCTAGGTGTGGTATGAAAGATGAAGAGGAATGAGAAGGAATGAAGCCTGCTGGGATCTTTTTAACTAGTAGGGAGATCATCTTGTACTCTGGAGAAATGCTTTGTTCTATCCACAGACTTTGAAAAAATGCTCAGAAACCAAAGAAATTAACAAATGAGAGTTTAAAGTAGAAAGAGGTAAGGTGTGAGTATATTTTGGAGCTCCTTGAATTTTGTGAGCACAAAAGAAAAAATCTGGTAAAAGGCTAGAGCTTTTCAGGATGTTTTCCTAATTAGGGCATGCACTTGCATGGCATGCTTCAGAAGTGACAGAAGGAGTGTGAATTGTGCTGCCAACTTTGTGTGATTACAAAACATGGGAAAACACTGGCAAGATATCGGGAGCAAAGTGACTTCCTTGAAATATTAATAAGTGGAGACCAAGGAGAGCCACAAGCACTAAGAACTTGTTGGAAGAACAAGCACCCACAAGGATGTGATTGGGTTCCTGTTTGGACAGAGTTTCCTGGTCAGTTATGAGAGATCCTGGATGGTGCTCTTATCCCTGGCTGTGTGGCTGAACTTCATTACTTTCTCAACAGCTATGACACAGTCCCAAAGTGCAAGGCTCTTGGCTTAGTGAGAAATGAAGATGTAGTTTCCTAAATGTTGTGCTGGAGGAATGGGAGACAGGCACTCAGGGTTCTCATTTCAGTCTGCATTATTTAAAAATTTTTAGGTAATGTGGTGGGCTGAGGGAAAGGACAACATTGAATTCTGAAATCCAAAAAAGTCACATGGCCCTCAGCAGGTGATGTGTTACAAAAACCATACACCTGGATTTTCTGAGATAGTCTTAATTTCAAGTCTCTGTCCTGTTGTCTTTATTTGATATCATGTGTTTCAGAAACCATTCTTTGGGTTATTTCAATAAGTAATATTGATAGAATACCCAATTATTGTTCACCAGGTGTGCTGCCAGGAGCTAATGACACAGATCAGATTAGCTTTTCTGGTGTTCCTGAACTTATAGTCCAGGACAGGCAGGCCTGGACACAATTTTAAAGAAGTGTATAGGTCTAGGATTGTGGAGTACACCCAGACTCTGAGAGAATAAAGTTGAGCAGCCTAATGTAGGCCAGAGGGTAAAAAGCCTTTCTAGAGAAAACAACATCTAAGCCAAGCCCTCCAGGACCAGTGAGTGATGGCTAGGTGGAAGGAAGTAACAGAATTTACACAGAGTGAGTATAGCATGGGAAGACTCTGAAGTCAGAGATCAGAGTGTGCTTGGGGCTGTCATAGAAGTTTTGTCTGATTTTAGAAAAAAAAATACTTTTATATAGAAGAGGTTATAAGGATGGAAGTACTGAAAAATAAATTTGGGCAGGTTGGCCATGACGGTAAAAATATTTATACTCAGATCAATTCTCAGTTTTATGTTTTACTAAATCTTTATGACCAAATGTGGAAGATGGATGGGTAAGTTAAGACTGGAGGCCCACATGCAACCAGGTACAGGAATACAGGTGAGAATAGAAGAGAGCCTGACCTAGAGTGTTAGTGGTTGGAATGGGAAGGGAAGAAAATATGAAAGGACTTTATAGAATTTGGTGCTTCATTCCATGTCTCTTCCCTACCCCTTTGGTTTTCTTTCTCTTTTTATTTCTGAATCATGCTGAGATAAAGAACATAGGAAGAAGAGCAGGCTGTGGAGAAGAGGACATGAATTCAGTTTGAGACAGGACAAATGTGAGCAGCATCTGGGATACCCAGGTGAAGATAGCACATCTATAAGAATTTGAGACTCAGGAGAGATATAGCCTGCTTTACATATATTTCTTTAGGAGTTGGTGGTCTTGATACTGTAGTTGATGTGGTGTGAGTGGATGGATGAACTTCCTAAGGAAAGATGGTGGAAGAAGAGAACAGAGTCAAAGACAGATCCCATGGGAGCACCACAATCAATGATTGGCCAAATGAAGGGGATTAGGCAGAGCAGACCCAGACAGAGAGACCAGAGACTCAGGAAGTAACTGATAGACCAATAAAAAACAGAATTGCAAAAAAGAAAGTGCTTAGGAATGTTAAAGTGCCTCAGAAAGGTCAGCAAGCAAAAGGATTTAAGTAGCAGCCATTGGATTAATCAAATAAGAGCTTGTAGGAGACCAGGTGCCAATTTACCTCTTGTGTCCAGAAACGGTACAAAGCTGTGTTAAATGATGTGTGTCAGTTTTGGATGCATTGCTACCCACTTCCCTGCCCAAGATGTCTCTTCCCTTTTCTCTTTGATGATATTCTGTTCCTTTCTCAAAGCTTGGCTCAATTCTCATTTTGAGAGTTTACCCCTAATCACTCTATATTCCCTCCTCTCTCTACCTCTTCCCATTCTCTCAGCACTTACTGCCAACATACTTGTTGTATGTTAGCCTTTTTGTGCTGATTTTCCCAATTTAAGGCTCCTATAAGATCATAATTTATCTGAGAACAGGTGCAAATTATATTTGTTGTAAATATTTCAAAATGCCATGAAATTAGAGAACATAGCACTCATGAGCACTTCTTGAAAATCAACTCTGCAACATCTTACCCCCAAAAAGATAAAGTAAAATACTCAAAACAGAAAATACCTGGTCAATGTAAATATCACATTAATATCAATCTAAGTAGAGAGCCACAACTCAGTAACTTGAGCATATATAGCTGGGGAACAGAATGAAATTGCCTTAAGGTAGATATGAGTTTGGAAGTAAATGATGTGGCACATTGCCTCAGACACAATACATTCTTTCTGGCTCCTCAGTCCTGACTAGCACTATATTGGTTGAATGAGAAATTCCCAAACAGTGGTACTTATTGTTTCCATAATCGCCAGGTACAGTAATCCATTTCAGCACAACAGAATTTGAAATTAATAATTTGCTTAAATGGAATTATTGAACTTTGTCAAGTAGAGGAAGTCCCTCAAGCTCAAATCAAAGGCTTTGGTTTGAGTTGCAACCATTTGTCTTTAGAGAGAAATGGAAGATATGGCACAGCTTGCAAGAATAAGATAGATTTTGGCAAAATGACTCCTTTCCAGGATAAAAGCCATGGTAGACATTGAGGTTCTTTTACAGCTAGGATTCTGTGAAGGATGTAGGATAAAAAGAATTACACTATTTGTCTAATGCACCTAGCCAGTTTTTTAACCACACAGTTTTGAGATTCACTTGAACTTGACTGTGTCCTTACATTTCCATGCTAGTCTGGCTTCTTATTATTATGAGCCAATGAATCCAAAAGGCATAGTTTTCTTTCTTTTTATAGATGGCTTGCATATACTGTTCACTCTTATACTCCATATTTGGCTTTCTCTATCAATAAAAGATAGACTATTTTCTTATAAGGCAGCATCCTTGGGTGACCAGTTGACCTCCAGGTTTCTATGTAATGATGGAAGATGAGAAATTACTCAACACATGTGGAATTATATAAGGAAAATTAATGGGAAAATTTCTGGGTTAGAAAGGGATGATGCCCCTTTTTCCCCTTTGGGTTCCTTGAAAATTCCACTGAAAGCAATTTAATAAGTACAGGAGTCAGACAATAAATTCACATTTTTTAATAAACAGCTCTATTGAAATTCAGGCACAGGCACCACAGTTTTTAGACAGATTATCACTGTCCAGGAATTTGTTTTCAAATATTCATCTCTAACAACAAGAACAAAAACATTATATATTTTAATAGACTTGTGCCAAAGCAATAATCAGTTGCCTGTATTCAATATGATATAGTACATATAGTAGTACTTTTAAGTTTAGGAGAAGCCAACATCTTCTGCACTCATGAGAGATCAACAGAGACTTTCTGAAAAGAAAATTGGTTGTAGGAGATCCCAAATTCATAAGTACTTCACTAGAGTTCTTTAGAGATATATAAATTTCTTGTGTGTGTCTCCTGGTAGCTGAGCATATTCTATGAAGGTAGAAGTGTACTTACTTTTCAAGAAATAAAAGCAAGATTAAGCCATATAATTAGAAAGTAGAACTCCTTTGAGAAAGAAGGAAAGGGAAGCAGAAGAACTGATGACTCTATAAAAAGATATGACTGACAAGCATTACAGAATGTCTGTTCATATCTTCATGCAAAGGATTGTCTAACTTTGCCCGAGGGCAAGCAATGTTATCTTTTGAGTTAGGAAACATAGTTTGTTGGAAGCTGTACCATATTTAAGTTGAAATCTTGCATAAGTCATATCAATTTTCCACTTTCAGTCTTTGAATTTGCTGTAAAGGTATTTTTTTTAGTTGAGATTAACATTTAAATCAGTAGTTTGAGCAAAGCAGATTGCCCTCTATAATAAACAGTTGAAGGTCTTAAGAAAAAGAATGACTTCCCCTGAGGAATACAGCAGTATGCCAGCCAACTGGCTTCAGACTTGAACCGCAGTGTCAACTCTTCCTTAGGTCTTTAGCCTGACAGCCTACCTGAGTATTTTGAACTTGCCTGTTCCTTAAAATAAACCTCTCTCTACATGCGCACACACACACACACACACACACACACACACACACACACACACAAACACACACACACACCCTATTGGTTCTGTTTCCTGTTTATCTGGAGAGCCCTGACTACTATAACTCTTTACCAGATTCTCCCTCAAAAGGGGAGGGATGTAGGTCCCCAACTCCAGAAGGCAATCAGGATGTGTACTTTTAGCAAACTGGGAAAAATTGGAGATTTTAATTGGTCTTTTTGTATTTGAGAACTAAAACAGAAAGTGGCCTTGACCCAGGATAAGCCAAGTTAAGCAGAGACTATTGATTGGTATAGGTGTCAGCATCATCTGCTTCTATAATCTGACACCAAGTTTGGCCCTGAAGGCACCTGTGCATATAAATAGAGTTGGGGGTACATAATGTGATGCCATATGGCTATACCACCTATTACCTCTTATTACTGTCACCTATCTACTGCTGATCATGCCACTCCATCTCCATTCCTAGTTCCCTGAAAACTTTGGTTCTTGGCCCTAATTCTCTCATCACTTTTTATGACTTCAGCATGTACAACAGAGGACCCATCTAACACCCTGGCCTCTCATTCTCTTCCTCATTTCCAAAAACATATCATTTTCCACCACACTATAGCCAAGTTTCATCTTACCTTGTCATCACCAGCAACTACTCCAATTCCAAAATCTCAGTTGTGAAATTCACTTACTTCGTATTCTAATTCCTATACTTACAGCTTACCTCTGTAATGACCCCTGCCACAGTTCTTTGACCAGAGAAACCCACAAATTCCTTGATCCACTGTTTTCTCATCATCCATCAACACCTTCCTGTTTTGTCTGACCTCCTCCTTATTCAGCTTATCATCACATGGCCCCTCATTATGCTAACACCATAGGAAATGCCTTAAATCAAATGGAGGTAAAATGAATGGAAATCACTGGCCACTTGAACCTGTGGATTCTTAAATGATTAGGCCCTCATGATTTTGAAAGGCAGTGTATTCTTAGGAAATGTGATGAGGTGGAAGGGGCATTTAAAATACTTATGAGAATTTGAAACAGATTTCTCAGCAGGTAAAATAATTTTTCTCAAGTTTAACAGGTTGAAGGCTCTTTGTAGAGCACGAAGAATTAACCCTGACTTTCTAAATTCCACCAACTGAAGCAACTTCATGTAGTCAACAGCTCTGAAATTTTTTTCTTGCTTTGAATATGCAAAAATAGAAAAGATCATATATTTGTAAATAACATTTAGGCAACTTTAGGGGCTTTCTGATTTCTTGTATTGAGTAAAGAAACCCATCATCACAGTTATATTTTCAAGTAACTGTTCAGTTACCAAATAGTCTATTCAAACTAATTCTAAGGGATTCGTAGTTTGAATAATCTCTAAATAATTACTCATGTAGGTGAACCATTATCCACATGTGGCTATTTAAATTAAAATTAATTAAAATAAAGTAATATTTAAAATTCAGTTTCTCAGTTAGACCAGCCATATTTCACACGCTCAATACCCACCTATCGTAGTGACTACCATATTAAACAGTGCAGAAAACATTCCCATCATCATAGAAAGTTATTTTGGATGGTGCTCTTAGATCAGAGGTGGCAAACCAGGGCCAGGGCCAAATCTGGCTCTTAGCTTGTTTTTGTACAACCTGTATGCTATGAATGATATTGCATTTTTAAAAGATTGTAAAGAAAAACAATATGTGCCTGAGACTATATGTAGCCTACAAAGCCTAAAATATTTATATTATCTAATCTTTCACACACAAAAAAGTTGCCAACTATATTTTAGGTAATATATTACTTAAATGTCTATTTTTGTATAATGCATTATGGAATATAACTGCTTGTGGTTAAGAATGATATTTTCTATAGTACTATTGTATTCAATCCAGTACATGTCTTATGCTTATTGGGTATTAATTCAATTAAGTATTATTGAATTCCTTTTAAATGCCAGTTGTTGGAGGTTTTCAGGTAGATAGACACTTAGAAAATAAGACATTTAAAAAAATTCAGTGGAGTAGGTAGACACATAAAGTCTTAGCTTAGAATGAATTAGACTTTAAGTACTTCTACTGATGATATTAAATATAGTAGTATTGGAGTATAGAGTGCAGAGTGATGAGTTCTGACTGAAGCTATGTATAGCTGAGGAGTAAAGAATGCAACATGTGAGTGGGACTTTGAACGATGAGTAAAAATTAAATATGCTGGGAGTCAGGGAAAGGCAATCCATGCTCTAGGAATGACAGGAACGTGTTTGGAGTGATGAAAACTCATGATGCATTTGAAGAAATATCAAGTAGCCAAATGTGAATTACTCATAAGGTGAGGAGTAAGCAATATATGAGGAAACAAGTAGGAGGGCTTGGTATTTCTTGAGAGATGCTGGTTTTCTATCATTAGGTAGTGAATGGGATAGTGAAAGAAAGCCTTACTCTGTTGAGTGCCTGAAGTAGAGAATGCTGTTCATTTGTACACCTATAGGCCTGCTTCTGTACTTATCAGGTGTGATCAAGAACTTTGAATCTGATGGAATGGTGGAGTCAAGGATATTATAGTGATGGAAATTGATACAGCATTCTTAGTGATTTAGCTTCACTCAGAACTTTTCAGTTTCCATGCTGCTTTGTACCAACAAGTCTTACTTGTTTAGACGAGTGGATTGTAATAGTGATCACAATAACAACCATGAAAATGTAATTTTGCTTGAGACTACAGACAAAATAAAAGGACAGTTTTCTCCTTTGCATAGATAGCTATTGCAGTGTTCACTGCTGAATTCCCAGGAAACTACGCAAAGTGATAGAGTTAATGTAAGTATCATAATACTATTTGAGAGCAAGGGATTTCATCCAGTAAGCTTGTGCTTCTTCTAGATCAATTTTCTGGAATTTTATAATCATGAACATTTGACTAAGGCCTTAGTTAAATACTCTGAAATACTAGTACTTGGTTTGTGAGAACAAAGCAAGTGGCCTGTGAACTTCGTAAACAAAACCCATGGTTGATCCAAAACTTCTGAGGAGTTTGGATCTTTCCCCTTCAGTGTTTTATCATTAACTTCACTTGTTCAATTTTTAAATTTTATTTAGATCTGAAAGTTCATTTAATCAAGAGACGTTCTTCTTTAGCCAGTGGCTGTAGAGGCCTAATATAGAATAGATTTTGCCAAATTTAGAACCTATTCAAAATTCACAGATATGAAGTTTCAACCTGAACTCAAACCTTTTGATGTCTGAATTAATTTATATTTGGCAAAAAAATAATTTTCAGGTTTCAAAAAAAGGAAAACAATTAAATCTATGGAAGCACATTTGAAGTATTTTTGGATATGATATACCTCATTAAAAAATACATCAATTGTATAAGAGAAAGCCAATCAAAACACATGGATTAAATTGTCTTCTAAGAAAAGAAAGCTAAAAATTAAAAAGGAATAGAACTCTAGAAAAACCTGTTGATGTTTCCAAAACTCAAAAGTTTGAGAGAATGAATAAATCCAAACACAAACTTAAAATAGATGTCTTTTTTCTAACCAAAATTATCATTACTGATTTATCCCCTACTGGCTCTGATGTATGGGTGTGGAAATTGTGACAGTAGACTCCTGAATCATGCTACGTGGAGATCAGGATTTAGCCATGAGATGCTGATGTTACTCACTCTTATCTCAGAGTGTGAGAAGGGAAGGCTATTGTAATGGTTTGCCTGAAAATGCTAGAACATAGTGATCTGGAATCATGTAGAATCATTCTACAATCCTTTGGACCATTGTTCCTCAGAAAAGAGCAAGAGAAACAATATGGCCTTCCATAATACTTAAAATTTTAGCTGCATACTCACTAGGTATTACATAGTATATTCTTTATACATCTATGTAGTGTCATTGCATTATAAATGCATGCAATATTTGCAAACTTGACTATTAGTGCTGTCCAAAGTTTAAAGTGAAAACAGAGAGGGAACAGAGAACAAAAGTAGCAGTAATTGTAGGTGATACCAGTTACCGTTCTACCTAGTGAGCATGGGAGGCAAATTTCTCTAGCTTTAGGTGACCTCTATTCCCATATAACTTTCTTAGTGACAGCATCTTGCTGCACTGAAAGTAATTCTAGTGATTAAATATACATATATGTATATATGTATATTTAAATGTGTGTGTGTGTGTGTATGTGTATTATATATGTATATAAATAAAATAGCCCCCTAGGGCAAGCAACTATTACAGCTACAGCTCAACCAGAGAAATGGTGATTTATTTTCCAAAGATAACTGTAATGAATTCACTGGAAAAATTGTACATTGCTTGCAATGTGACCCCTTTCTAAGATTTTTTCAAGAGGAAATTTGATATTATGCAAATTCTTATGCTCTGACTTTAGAACTTAGCCACTGTGTAAAATGGAATTCTACTGTTATCCACCTGCAGAAGTCCAGAAACTGGGTGAGGACAGGAAATTCAGAGAGGTAGTACAATGTAGCTGTGGCATACATAGTACCATTAACTAATGTTAGTGTTCAATGGAAAACATTAAAGAGAAAAGAAAGGCAGAGTTGTTTATAAAATAAATATGGGAAAGAGGCATGCTTTGTAGAAAACCCTGGTTTTCTATATCAATAGGAAAGACTAGGGTGTAGAAAAGAATTGTAATGACAGGGAATAAGTGAAGGAGAAAGATTGCACACTAAGGACAAATGAAGGGAGGTTAGAAACATGGAAAGGTTAACTGAACTATGCTAAATATATAAGTTCAATGAAAGGAATTGTTGTGTTAGGTATTCACATGATTTTTAAGTATTTAATTTACTATTAGGGAACATGATTTGTAGTTTTAATGATGAATTACAAACTCTGAATCTATTCCTTTTTTTTTCCTTTTCTAAAAATTTTATACTATGGAATCATACAGTCTAGTCTTTTGTGTCTAGATATTTTTTTCTACTTGGTATTATGTTTTTTGATATTTATGCATCATTAGTTTGTACTTTTTTTATTGATGATTAGATAATCCCATTTATCACTACACCACAATGTTTATCCATTCACAAGTTAATGGCCATTTAGGTTTACTCCAGTTTTTGGGTATCGGAAATGAAATTGCTATGCACATTCATATTCAAGTCTGTGTGGACATATGTTTACATTTCTCTTGGATAAACACCTGGATGTAGAATTGCTAGGTCTTATGATAAGTGTATGCTTAAATTTATAAGAAATCATCAAACAGATTTTTTAAATGTTTGTCCTGTTATGTATTCTCACTAACGATGTAGAATAGTTTGTTTCTCCACCTGCCTCACAACACTTGATATTGTCAGTCTTTTTAATTTTAGCCATTTCTAATGAATGTGGGTGGTATCTCATTGTGGTCTTTATTTACATTTTATTAATAGTTAATGATGCTAAGTATATTTTCATGTATATATTTGCTATTCACATATTTTCTTTGATAGAGTGTGTTCAAATCTTTTTAATGGTTTGTTTGTCTATTATTGAGTCGTAAGAGTGCTTTATAGATTATGAATAATCTATCATAATTTATCATAAGATATATATTTTACAAATTATCTCTCGCTCTCTCCCTAGTTTGCTATTTTATTTTCTTACAAGTATCTGTTGAAGAGTAAAGTTTTTAATTTTGATGAAGTATAATTTATTTATTTTTTTATATTTCATGCTTTTTGTGTCCTATTTAAGAAATTTTTGACTAACGCAAAGTTTCAGGTTTTTTTTCCTATGGCAGCTTCTAGAAGTTTTATAGTTTTAGCATTTTTATTTAGTTCTATGATCTATTTTGAGCTATCAATGTTAATTTATTTTAATAAGGAGGTAAAATTGTTCCGACACAATATATTGAAAAAGGAGCCCCTTTCAAAGTGACTTATTTTGACACATTTGTCAAACATCAATTATCAAT
Organism: Macroglossus sobrinus; assembly: GCA_004027375.1. Lineage (NCBI taxonomy): Eukaryota > Metazoa > Chordata > Mammalia > Chiroptera > Pteropodidae > Macroglossus > Macroglossus sobrinus. Next base: position 235,864 of record PVKZ01000448.1, on the reverse strand, counting down.
ATTAGTGTGAATTTATTTCTGGACTTCCTATTTCATTGATATATCATGCTGTTTTACTTACTGTAGCTGTAGAGTAGTTATTGAAATCAGATAATAAGAATCTTTTAATTTTGTCCTTCATTTTAAAAATTAGTTTGTTCTGGATCTCTTGGATTTCCATATGAATTTTAGCATTAGTTTGCCAATTATTACAAAGCAGTCTGTTGGGAATTTGTTTGAGAATGCACTGAATCTATAGATCAATTTGGAGAAAACAGATCTTAAAAAAATATAAAATCTGATCATGAAAATGACATAGATCTGTATGTTTGTCTTTAATTTCTCATCAATATCTGCAGTTTTCAGTGAATACAACTTATACATATTTTGTTAAATGTATTCCTATATACTTCATGTTTGATGCTAATGTAAATGTATTTAAAATTTTTTAATTCCAATTATTTGTGGCTAACATATAGAAACATAATTGATTTTTATATATTGGCCTAGTATCCTATAATCCTGCTAAACTCACTTATTATTTCTAGGAGCCTTTTTGGAAATTCCTTAGGATATTTTAATAGACAAACATGTCTCCTGTGAGTAAAGACAGTTTGAATTCTTCCTTTTTAATATGTATTCCATTTATCTATTTATTTATTTGTTGCTTGCTTGCTTGTTTGCTTGCTTTATTGCTGTGGTCATGATTTACAGCAAAATGTTGAATGAAAATAATTAGAGCAGATATCCTTGCCTTATTCTTTATTTAAGAGGGAAAGCATTCAGTCTTTACCCATTATGTATAATATGTACTATAGGTTATTTGTAGATTGCCTTTATCAGATTGAGAAAGTTACTCTGTATTCCTAATTTGCTGGAAATTTTTTGACCATGAACAAATGTTAAATGTTATCATATTTATCTTATGAATCTTTTGGGCTGTTCAAATGTATTTCTTTTTTAAGACTCTTGATATGGGGAATTACATTGATTTTCAAGGGTTAAACCTGCCTTGAAATACTGGAATGGTTCAATTTGCTAATTTTTTATTAATTATTTTCACATATGTATTTATGAAGAATATTGTTCTGTTGTTTTCCCATTATTTTTATTTTTATTTTATCTTTGGTTTTGGTATCAAGGTAATGCTGGTCTCATCAGTGAGTTGGGAAGGATTCCCTCCTATTTTACTTTCTGGAAAAGTTTGTGTAGACTTTGCATTATTTCTTATTTCAATGTTTTAAAAACATTTTCTGCTAAAGCCATCTGTGCCCAAAGTTTTATTTTGAGAATTTAAAATATATGAATTCAATACTTTTAATAAATACAAAGCTTTTCAGTTTGCCTATTTGTTTTGTGTTAAACTTTGGTAGTTTGTTATCTTCCTAAGAATTTGTCGATTTCCTTGAGTTGTGGGACTTCTTTACATAAAATTCTTCATAGTATCCATTTATTAAAATTTTAATGTATGAAAGATCTGTAGTGATGTCCTTTTTCTTGTTCCAGATATTTGTAATTTGCACTTTCTCTCTCTTCTTCCATATCAGTTTACTAGAGGTTTATTCAGTTCTTCATTCTTTATTACTGGCTATTGATTCATTTGTGTTGCCTACTTTATTTTGTTTTGTTTATTGATTTCTGCTCTTCTCTTTTAAAAATGTTTTTCTTCCTGTTTACTTTGGGTTTAACATGCTCCATTTTATCTAGTTTCTTAATGTGGAAGTACAAGTAATTCATGAGGTATTTCTTCTTTTCTAATATAGGCATTTGATATTATAAAATCTCTTATAAATACTGCTTTAGCTGCATCCCACAAATTATAATGCAATGTGTTCATTTTCATAAAGTTCAAATATTTTCTAATTCCCTTTTAATTTCTTTGAACCATGGGTTATTTTAAAATGTGTCATTTAATTTTCAGATATTTGAAGATTGTTCATGTACATTTTTATTATTGACTTCTAACCTAATTATGTTTTAATTAGGTAATATGCTTTGTATTATTAATTTCTTCTAAATTAATATTTTTATTGATACTTGTTTTATGGCCAGCAATAGGGTCTATTTTGGTATATGTTCTGTGAGTCCTTGAAAATAATGTCTATTACATACACTGTTCAATAAATATCAAGTAGACTGATTACGTTGTTCAAGACTTCTCTATAGCCATACTGATTTTCTCTACTTTTTCTATCGATTATTGATAGAAATTTTGAAGTCTCCCATAATATATTTTTGGTTGTCTCTTTTTCCTTTTAGGTCTATCAGTTACTGGCTTACTGTCTTTTTTTTTTTAAATTTAATTTTATTATTAGTTTCAAGTATTCAGTATATTGGTTAGACATTTATATACTTTATGAAAAGATTCTTCTGATTGCTCTTTCTCTCCTCTGGCTCTCTGGCTAATCACCAGATTGTCCTCTATATTTTGAGTCTGTTTTTGATTCATTCATTCTTTTTGTTTCTTACATTTTGCATAGAAGTGAAATAATATGGTATTTATCTTTGTCTGTCTGACTTATTTCACTCAGTATGATAACCTCTAGGTCCATCCATGTTGTTGCAAATGGTAGAATTTTATTTTTTTTAAAGGCTGAGTGATATTCCATTGTATATATGAACCACAATTTTTTTAATCCTTACTGTCTTTAAATTTTTTAAAATTAAGTACATATACTTTTAAGATTGTCATGTCCTTTTGATAAAGTGACATCTTTATTATTATACAATGATCTTGTCTATCCCTGGTAGTATTATTTGCTTTAAAATCCACTTTGTCTTATTTTAATATAGCCACTATATCTTTCCTTTGATTTGTCATTATATGACCATTCTTTTACTTATAGCTTTTGTCTCTCTTTTTATCAAAATGGTTTAATGTAGATAGCATAAAATTAAATCTCTTTTTTTATTAATTTGGGAGTCTGTACTTTTTGTTGAAGTTTTTAGAACACTTACATTTAATGTGATTAAATGTAATATAATTAAATGTAATATAATTATGCTTAAATCTACCATCTTGCCACATGTTTTCTATTTGTACCATCTGTTTTTTGTAGCTAGTCCCTTTTCTTTGGATAAATTGAATATTTTTATAATTCCATTTTATTTCCTTTGTTGGCTTATTACCTGTATATTTTGGTATATTTTTGTATTTTCTCTAGAGTTTATAATATTCATCCCATGCTTGACATTTAATATCACTACATATCAGAGTAAGAACCATACAAAAGTACATGTCTATTTAACTCTGTCTTAGCAATATTACAAATAGTATTTTTATCACATTTTATGAATCTCATTGTAGTTCTTGTTATTATTGCTTTGAATAATCATTTATCTTTTCAGAGAATTAAACCAATGAGAAAAATGTCTTTTGGATTTACCTATATATTTACTTATTCTTGAGCACTTTTTTCTTTTGTGTAGATCTAAATTACCACCAGTTATTATTTGCTTACTCCTGAAGGACTTCCTTTAGTCTTTCAAATAGTACTGGTCTTCTTCTGGTGATTAATCTCAGACTGTTTATGTAAAAAAAAAAAAGCGCCTTTATTTTGTTTTTGATTTTGAAAGATTTTTATTTGGTATAGAATTCCTGACTGCTAGTTATTTAAAGAGTTCATTGCATTCTCTCCTGACTTTCATTGCTTCTAAAGTGAAGCTCCCTTTCACTGTCTCTTTGTTCCTCTGGCTTCATTAAAGTTTTTCTTTATCATTTGTTTTGAAATTTTCATTGTTTTATAACCTACTGAGAATTTCTTTGTTTCTTCTGCTTGGGGTTTGTTGACTGTCTTGGATCTATATGTCCATGGTTGCCTTCAAATTTGGAAAAATTTTGAAGCCTTGCTCTGATTCAGGACCAAGCATTCACAGTGAGCCACATTTCAGTGATCTAGCATAGGCAACAACCATCAGCAGATCACTTTGTGTTCTCCCCAGGTAGCCCTGAGCAATCAAAAGCAGTGGCTGACCTTGGCCTAAGGGGAAGCCCCAACGCATATGGAGATTGGCACCAGACCACAATGGAGCAACAACTGACTAGTTCCATTAGTGATACACACAAAGGATGGTTGCAACAAGTACACAAGCCTGTTAGGGCAAATCTCACTCAGTGGGGTCAACCCCTACACAAAAACTCTTATTTTGTGGGTGCAGCAAATTTTTACAATTAGTCAGCCTGAACTTTAATCCCACCCACTGATCTACTAACAACAATAAAGGCTTGGTGACAACAGAGGATCACACATAATCCACACAAAGATCATGTCTAGAGCTCCAGGCATAAAGGACATCTTCCACATTAGGCCATCTGGCCAAGGCTGAGAGATGAAACAAATATTCCTGATATATAAAGATAAACACAGAGAGGCTAATAAAATGAGAAAACAAAGAAATATGCCACAAATGAAATAATAGGAGACAACTTTAGAAAATAAGCTAAATGAAATGGAGGTAAGCAACCTACCAGAGACAGAGTTCAAAATAACAGTTATAGAGATGATCAGCAAACTTATGGGGAGAATGAATGAGCACAATGAGAACCTCAACAGAGAGACAGTAAGCATACAAAAGGACATAGAGACCATAAAAAAAAAGACAGAAATGAGGAGTACAATAACTGAAATGAAGAATACACTAGAAGGATTCAACAGTAGACTGGATAAAGCAGAAGATCAAATCAGCGAATTGAAAGACAAGGTAGCTGAATACACCCAATCAGAACAACAGAAAGAAAAAGAATTTTTAAAAAATGAGAATAGTTTAAGAGATTTCTAGGACAACATGAAGCGTAAAAATATCTGGATCATAGGAATACCGGAAGAGAAAGAGAGAAGCAAAAGATTGAGAATCTGTTTAAAGAAATAATTACAGAAAACTTCTATAACCTGGCAAATGAATTAGACATGTAAGTTCAAGAAGCACAAAGAGTCCCAAACAAGGAGAATTCAAACATATGTATACCAAGACACATCATAATTAAAATGCCAGAGGTCAAAGACAAAGAGAGATTCTTAAAAGCAGCAAGAGAAAGGAAGCTAGTTACTTACAAGGGTACCCCCATAAGAATGTCTGCTGAATTTTCAATGGAAACTTTGCAGGCCAGAAGAAAATGGCAAGAAATATTCAAAGGTATGAAAAACAAGAATCTACAACCACAGATACTCTACCCAGCAAGACTTTTGATTAAAATGGAAGGTGAGATAAAGAACTTCCTGGATAGGAAAAAGCTGAAAGCATTCATCACCGGCAACCCAGCATTACAAGAAATGTTAAAGGGTCTTCTGTAAAAAGAGAAGGGGTAAAAAAGAAAATAGAAATAACAAATATAAATGGCAGTAATAATGTACCTATCAGTAATCACTTCAAATGTAAACAGATTAAATGCTCTAATCAAAAGACATAGGGTAACTGAATGGATAAGAAAACAAGACCCATGCATATGCTGCCTACAAGAGACCCACTTCAGATCAAATGGCACTCACAGACTGAAATTAAAGGGTGGAAACAGAACTGAAAAAAAAGCCAGGGTAGCAATACTTATGTCAGATAAAATAGACTTTAAAACAAAGGCTATAATAAGAGATAAGAAAAAGGCATTACATAATAATAAAGGGATTGATAAATCAAGAGGCCATAACCCTAGTAAACATATATGCACAGAACATATGAGCACCTACATACATAATTATTGACTGACAAAAAAGGAGAGATAAATAGTAATACACTCATAGTAGGAGACTTTAACACCCCATTGACACCAAAGGACAGATCTTCTAGCTAAAAAATCAACAAGGAAACAATGGGCCTAAAAGACACACTAGAACAGATGGATTTAACAGATATTTTCAGAGAAATTTACCCAAAAGCAGCAAAATATACATTCTTCTCAAGTGTACATGAAACATTTTCAAGGACACAAATTAAGCCTCAATAAATTTAAGAAGATTGACATCATATCAGCCATCTTCTCTGATCACAATGGTATGAAACTAGATATCAACTATACAAAAAAAACCCTGGAAAATACACAAACATGTAGAGGCTAAATAACATGCTATTAAACGATAAATGGGGTTATTAATAAGATCAAGGAAGAAGTAAAAGATACGTAGAGACAAATAAAAATGAAAACACAAGAACTCAAAATTTATGGGACATAGTGAAAGCAGTCCTAAGAGGGAAATTCATAGCAATACAGGCCTATCTCAAGAAACAAGAAAAAGCTCAAACAATCAAACTTTACAATGAAAAGAACTAGAAAAAGAATAGCAAACAAAGCCCAAAGTGAATAGGAGGAAGGAAATAATAAAGATCTGAGTGGAAATAAATGAAATACAATCTAGAAAAACAATACAAAAGATTAATAAAACCAAGAGCTGGTTCTTTGAAAGGATAAAAAAAATTGACAGACCTTTAGTCAGACTCATCCAGAAAAAAGAGAAAGGACTCAAATAAATAAAATCAGAAATGAAAGAGGAGAAATAACCACAGACTCCACAAAAATACAACAGATCATAAGAAAATACTATGATCAATTATACACCAACAAATTGGACAATCTAGAAGAAAAGTATGTATTCCTAGAAATATACAATCTCTAAGACTGAGTCAAGAAGAAACAGAAAATCTGAACCAACCAATTACCACCAATGAAATAGAATCAGCAATCAAAAATCTCCCAAAAAACAAAAGTCCTGGACCAGATGGCTTTATAAGCAAATTCTACCAAATATTCAAAGAAGAATTATCACCTATTCTCAAACTGTTCCAGAAAATTCAAAAAGAGGGAAGGCTCCTTAACTCTTTTCATAAGGACACCATTATATTGATTCCAAAATCAGGCAAAGACATTACAAAAAAAAAAACAAACAAACTATATGCTGATATCTCTTATGAACATTGATGCAAAAATCCTCAACAAAATATTAGCAAACCGAATTCAGCAATATATTAAAAACATCATACACCATGATCAAGTTGGATTTATCCCTGGGATGCAAGGTTGGTTCAATATCTGCAAATCAATTAATGTGATATAACACATTAACAAATCAAAAGATAAAAACTATACGATCATATTAATAGATGCAGAAAAAGGATCTAACAATATACAGCATTCATTTATGATAAAAACTTTCAGCAAAGTGGGACTAGAGGGAACATACCTCAACATAATAAAGATCATATATGACAAAACTACAGCTAACATCATACTAAGTGGGGAAAGGCTGAAAGCATTTTCCTTAAGATCAGGAATAAGATAAATTTCCTCTTTCATCACTCCTCTTCAACATTGTATTGGAAGTATTTGCCACAGAAATAAGACAAGAAAGAGAAATAAAAGACATTTGAATTGGAAAGGAAGAAGTAAAACTCTCATTATTTGCTGATGACATGATGCTACGTATAGAGAACCCTAAATATTTCACCTAAAAACTGTTAGAACTAATCAATAAATTTAGTAAAGTAGCAGGTTACAAAATATTCAGAAGTCAGTGCATTTTTTTACACCAATGATGAACTAACAGAAAGGAAAATTTAAAAAACAATCCCATTTATAATTGCATCAAAACTATAAAATACCTGGGAATCAAATTAACCAAGAAGATAGAAGACCTGTTTTTAGAAAATTATAAGTCATTGAAAAAAAAAATTAAAGAAGATACAAATAAATGGAAGCATATACTGTGCTCATAGGTAGGAAGAATCAACATCATTAAAATGGCCATACTACCCAAAGCAATCTATAGATTCAATACAATCCCTATCAAAATACCAATGGCATTTTTCAGAGAGCTAGAACAAATAATCCTAAAATTTATATGGAGCCATAAAAAACCCTGAATAGCCACAGCAATCTTGAGAAAGAAGAACAAAGTTGGAGGTATCATACTACTTGATGTCAAACTATACTACAAGACTACAGTAATCAAAATAGCATGATACTGGCATAAAAACAGATACATTGATCAATGGAACAGAATAGAGAGCCCAGAAATAAATCCATGCATATACACTCACTTAATATATGACAAAGGAGGTAAGCATATACAGTGGGGGTAAAGACAGTCTCTTCAATAAATGGGAAAATTGAGAAAATTGAACAGATACATGTAAAAAAAAAGAAGCTGGACCATCTTCTTATACCATATACAAGAATAGACTCAAAATGGATTAAAGAGTTAAATGTAAGACCCCCAAACCATAAAACTTCTAGAAGGAAATATAGGCAGTAAACTTACAGGAATTTATTTTCAGATATATCTCCTCAGGCAAAGGAAACAAAAGAAAAAATTAAAAATGGGACTATATCAATCTAAAAAATTTATGTACAGCAAAGGAAACCATCAATAAACAAAAAGACAACCAAATGTTTGGGAGAAGATATTCACTAATGATACATCTGATAAAGAGTTAATATCCAAAATATATAGAGAACTTACACAACTTAACTACAAAAAAATGCAAACAATCCAATTAAAAAAAATGGTCAGAAGACCTGAACAGATACTTCTCCAAAGAGGAAATATAGGTGGCTAATAGACATATGAAAAAATGCTCAAGATTGCTAATCATCAGAGAAATGCAAATTAAAGCCACAACGAGATATCACCTCACACCTGTCAGAATGGCTATCACCAATAAATCAAAAAACAACTAGTGTCAAGGATGCAGAGAAAAGGGAACACTTATACATTGTTGGTGGAATTGCAAATTGGTGCAGCTGCTATGGAAAACAGTCTGGAGGTTTCTCAAAAGATTAAACATGGATATATCTTTTTACCCAGCAATTGTACTTCTAGGTATTTATCCAAAAAAAAACCCCCAAAACAAAACAATAATACGTAAAGATCTATGCACCCCAATATTCATGGCAGCACCATTTACAATAGCCAAAATATGGACACAGCTTAAATGCCAATCAACAGATGATTGGATAAAGAAATTATGGTTCATATACACAATGGAATATCACTCAGCTATTAAAAAAATGAAATCCTATCATTTCAATGACATGGATAGACCTAGAGGTTATTATGCTGAGTGAAATAAGTCAGACAAAGATAAATACCATATAATTTCACTTATATGGAGATCTAAAGAACAAAAATAATAAAACTAATCAAAAGCAGACTCACAAATATAGTGGACAATTTGGTGATGGAGAGAGGGGAGGGGTTGGGGGGCTCAGAGAATGGAGTGAAAGATTAAAGAAATACAAATTAGTAGTTGATAGTTGGTCACAGAAATGGGGAGCATGGCAGAGGAATGCAGTTAGCATTGATATGATGGTGAGGTGGAGGGCCAGGGGAGGGAGCAATTGGGAGTATCATTTTATGAACTATATAGATGTCTAACCAATGTACTGTATACTTGAAACTAATTTAAATAAATAAAAATAAAATAAAATAAATATTTTAAAAAATTGGAAAATTTTTTGTCATAACTTTTTCAATTATTTTTCTTCTCCACCTTACATTTTTTCAGGAGCTCCAATTATACATATATTAGAATGTATGCTGTTGTCCTACATCAGGTTTATTGATGTTCTGTACATTATTTCAGTCTATTTAATGTCTATTTTATTGTGGCTAGTTTCTATTGCTGTGTGTTCTGGTTTACCAACTTTAATTCTACAGCATCTAACCTAATGTTAATTTTACTAATTACATATTGTATTTCTTGCTTATAAAAATTAGCATTGTTTTGTAAAATTAAGCTTTATTAGAGGACAAAAGGTATGTTTTTTAGTTAAAAATATATTCTTTTTTTAATTTGAAATTTTAATAAGTTAGACATATATAATCCATGAAGTGATCCCCCAGATTATTCTAGCACCCACCTGGCCATACATACAATCATTACAATAATACTGACTACATTGGATTTAAAAAAAAATAGTATCTTTTATTTCTCTGTTTTAATACCCTTGTCTATCAATTCTATCATCTATGCCATTTTTATTTCTATTGATTGTTCCTTTTTCCTGGTTGTGAGTCATATTTTCCTGCTTCTCTGCATAATTGGTTAGTTTTCATTGAATGAGAAAATTCGGAACTTCTCATGGTTTGATGTTGGGTCTTTTGATATTCTTTTAAATATTGTTGGAATTTATTTGGAATCCAGTTATTTAGAACCACTTTGATCCTTTTGAAAATTGCTTTTTAAATTTTTCAAGTCTGGTCCAGAAAGCCTTCGGTCCAGAATAAATTTGGTCTTACCATTAAAGAAATACCTGGATGAGGACCATATCTGTGCCCTGTGTATCTAAGGAGGTATTTCTCTTCAGGGTTGTAGGTATCAGTAGTAACTTCCTGGCTTTCTATAAACTCCAAAGTCTTCTGTCTTCTGTCTCCTCTTTTCCAGTATTTTTGTGGTCTTCTGGCCATATATCTAAAATCTAATTGTGAACAAAAAGCAGACAAACTCAAATTGAGGGATAATTTATAAAATAATTGGCCTGTACTTTAAAAAATGTTAAAGTCATAAATGTACAAGATCTTATTGGAACAATTATAAAATTTGAATATGATCCATGGGTTAGATAATAGTAATGTTATAATGTTAAATTACCTGATTTTGATAATTGTATTGTAGTTGAGTAAGTGAATATTCTTGGTTTTAGAGAATACATACTGAAGTATATAGGGGTAGAGGGCATGATGTATGCAACTTTCTTTTAAATGATTTAAGAAATTACATATACACACAAACACAAGTGCACATATATAGCACAAGCAAGCAAATCATAAAGAAAATGAAAGAAAATCTATATAATTGTGAATCTGGGAAAAGAGTATACAGAAATTTTCTGTATTGCTCTTGTAACTTTTCTGAAAGTTTGAAATTGTAAAACAAAAAATATTATCAAAAGTGGATTGGCTCAAATATACAGAACTATTTCTTTTTATTACTGGGTATACATTGCTTAGCCTCTTGGGAGAGTTGATGGCTTTGATCTAAACATAGAGAAAGTAGAATAATTTATAAATCCCTCCTGATAGCTCCCTCTTTTCAGATTAAATTTGAGCCACAAACCAGCAGCTCTCTGATGCCAGGACGCATATGATAGTAGCTTATCTCTGTCAGTCAAGGAGACAGTTTGCTACATGCCTACATGTCACTCTCCATTACCAACGGCATGAAACTGACACCAGAAGAGAAGAGGGCATTAGAAATAGCAAGCAATCCTTTCTTCCTTGAGTCATTCATCATAAGCTTTAGTAGCAAAATGTTCCCAAACTCTTAATGTAGCCTCATGAAACCAGAGCTGACTTCTTGCTAAATTCCAGTATTAGTCACAGTTCTGTGGTCACGGTGCTTTTTTGGTTTTGTTTAATAAAAAAATTCTCATGACTGTAACAATTTATTTTGGGTGGAGGCAGTAGAGGTTGAGGTGATGAGAGAAGAAGAGAGAAGGATTGCTTGCCTTCCTCCATTACAGGTGACCACAGAAGGCACTAGAGGGAAAGAAAATCTCTCAGAAAGTGGTGGTAGTTGTCAAACTTGGTCAAGCAGGAACAATACAGATAGACAATGTTACAAATGAATGAAAACTTCTCAGTGAGAGTGTGTTGTATCTTTGGAATGAGGGGAACCATGAGAAAGGTAAAACAACCTACTGAGTTGCTCACAGTTTCACTCATCTAGTTCTGGTTATAGCTAACCTGCTTTGTCTTTGCTTGTTAACAGCAAAGAATGCATCATCTCCATGTCTTGTCTAGATGATTAATGAGAATGCTACTGCAGAGATAAATGCTGCTTCTTTCCATGCATCTTGGTATCAAGTAGCACCTGCTCAATTACCAAGAAGTGTTATCTTACAATCAATAGATGAAGTTGGGGTGAACCAGAGTTAATATCCTGGACTAAAGATAATGTTTAACAAGGCAGGAAACTCTGCTGCAAGAAGAATGCTGGAAGTTTATATGTTTGGTTTCTTTAATCAGTTTGAATATGGCCTGGGTCAGAATCACAGATGATTACTACCTACAGATCATTCCATAAAAATTGTCCTCCCTAACATATCAATTTTTTTTCCTTAGGAATACAATTAATAGTTTCAGATAAGTTGATACAGTAATTATTTACAGGACTGACCATAAATAAAATTACTCTCTTATGTCATGCCCCATGGTCCAATTATCCTTATGGGGACTCTTGAATCATACATCCCTCCCCTTAGAGTTGATCTTGTTATAAGTCATAAAGTGAGGTTTAAGATTGAGCTCTGGGAAGGTGAGGGTTTAGAAGGAAGTGGTCAAGTACTGACCTAGGTGATTTAACATTATTTAAATGGTCTCTTGTCTATCTATAAACCTTCTATAAGCATTATTACCCCTATTTTAGAGATAAGGAATCTGAGGTAGGTACCAAAAAGATAAACAATATGCCCCAGGACAAACAGGTAATATATAGATTCAAGTCCAGCTCTGTATGATCCATGCCTTTGTCACCCAGTGGGGAGATGCAAATTTCTTGTCAAACTTCTATCCTTTCCATAAAATACTGCCCCTAAATCCCACCTTTCCTTCATTCAATGCATATATCTTGAATACTCTATATATTGGGCACTGGGACAAGTGTTGGAGATACAATACTAATGAGACTTAATAAGACTTCTATTTTCAAAAAATTCAGAATGTAATGGGGGTCATCAAAATAAACAAACACATAAAAATATTACAGAGTTTGATAAGTTTTATGAAGGAAAAACATTTGTTGATATGACAGAAACTACACACGTAATAAGGTGCTCTTTTTTGTAATTTAGTTAGAGATAGGCCCTCTGAACTGGTGACATCGAGACCTGAGACTTTAAGGATGGGAAGGAGGAAGCCATTCCCAGCGAAAGGACTAGCAAATACAAATTCCTTGAAGCAAGGAAGAGAGAGTCTTCAGGGAACTGAAATGAGACCAGTTGGGTAAGCACAAAAAAAGGCAGAGAACGGTATAAGATGGTAACATTCTGCTCCCAAATTCAATGGGTGGGTTTTTTCCCCTCACATTTAAACTGTTTTCTGTGGCACCAGCTGAGTATCCACCAATTCACCCTAGTTCTAACACTATCTGCCTGAAGATAGCACTGGATCCCATAGGTTAAGTGCTCAGCCCTACAAGACTACTGATCCCCCACCTTCAGACATCAGTAGTAAACTCAGGTTGTTATCTTTGCTTCTGACCTACCAGGCTATAGATCAGAGGTTTCAAAAACCATATCCTTGAGACTGATTAATTTGCTAGAGCATCTCACAGAACTCAGGAAAACAGTTTACTTACTGGTTAATTATAAAAGGATATAACTCAGGAACAGCCACATGAAAAAGACTCATAAGTTAAAGTATGGGGAAAGAGCGCTGAGTTTTCATATCCTCTTTAGGATGCCACTTTCCCCAAATCTCTACATGTTCACTACCCTGAAGGTCTACAACACCTGTCTTTTTGGGCTTTTAGGCTTCATTACATCGATATGATTGATTGAATCATTGTTCATTGGTGATTGAAATAAATCTTCAGCCTTTTTCCCCTCAGGGGAGGTCAGGGGCTATGACTGAAATTCCAATCCTCCAATCACATGATTGTTTTTCTGGCAACCAGCCCTTATACCTAGGTGCTTTCCAAAAATCACCTCATTAACATAACAAAAGGCAAATTTCAAGCATTTTAGGAGCTCGGTGCCAGAAACAGGAACAAAGAACAAATATATATTTCTTATTATAAATCACAGTATCACAGATGGGATTCCAGAGTGAGGCTTAGCTAGAGAGCATTTTGGAAGATTGCTGCCTCTAATCCAACCTCATACTTTGGGCTTAGTAAATTAAATTAATTAAGATAAAAATTTTGTTATATGAACCATGCAGTTTCAGACCTCCATGTATTTCACATATCTTTTGAATGCTCTTTCTTCTTTCTAGAATATTATTTTCTATACTTTGACTATTTGGTGTCCTTCAAAACTGAGTCTCTTATCAACTTCTTTTATTTGAGAAAGACTAACTCCAGCTATGTCTGTTCTTTTTATATACTTCTATTACTTCCCTTACAAAAAATTAATTATTGTTATTTAATAATCATAATAATTATTATTATTAATTATTATTTAATGCCTACAGCACCTGGTATTCCTAGGTGGTCTCCCATCCAAGTACTAACCAGGCCCAACCCTGCTTAGCTTCTGAGATCAGACAAGATTGTGCATGTTCAGGGTGTCATGGCTGTAAACAAACAAAATTTTAATTATTTACATTCATGGTTCATATCCTTTAATAATGTATGTCCATTGAGGCTATTGACCTTATTTAATCTATCATTGCATTCTCAACATTTCGCTCAGTGCCTAGAACTAAGTAGAATTTCAGTGAAAAAAATGCTAAATAAAATGAATGTCTAGTGGAAGGAAGTTCATGCTCTGCCATTAACTTAGAACTGTGATGCATGGTCTTAAGGGAGTCGTTTACCTTCTCGGGGGCCTCAGTGAATTACATAATTTATAATACTGTATTTTAGTGGATTAGATACTTAGTAAAATTAATAATTTTTCAGTACTTGGTCGAGTACTTACTCTGTACAAGCTCTATGCTAGGTGCTTTATATGCATTATCTTATTCAGTCCTATGTCAATTTAACTCCATGAGGTAGCTGTAGATCTCATTCTGATTTGACAGACAAAAAACTGAGATCCAGGGGTGAAAAGTGATTTATACAATGTCACACAAACTAATAGAGATTAGAACCAATTCAAACTGAATCTTTTAGACTCCAAGGCTCATGCTCTCAGGCCACCTGCTGAATTGTTTTCAGCTGTGCATTTATGAATAAAGGTGACTGACCCTAATGAAGTCTCCTCTCTACCCTTTCTTTTCTGATTTAGACAATGCCCATGCCACCCTAGGTAATGGTTTTTGTTTGTTGGTTTTTTTGTTTTTGTCTCTGTTTCTCATGGGTGATTGAGAAAGTGGAGTCTTTCTTGTGCTGTGGTGAAGCTTATAGTTCTGAGTCCTTAACAGATTGTTCTGAAAATCAATTCTAAAGTGAGCTTTTGGGGAAGGTTGAATTACGCTGTCAGAACTGCTTCATTTGCTAAGAAACTTTCGAAAGGGCACTGAACTGGGAAGGAAAACTGGTCCGAGACTCCAAAGAATCAGGATTCTGGGCGTGAGTGTAGTGATGGGAGGTAGCAGAGATTGAAGGCTTGAGGGTAGAGGGCTCAACAGCAAAATCTAACCAATTTTAAATCCAAAGACTTTGAAACAAAAATAATTCAACACTGGATCATGATTAAATTTAACTAGTGGAGATTTAACATCATGCCTCTGCAATTTAATACTGGAGAGCCAACACAGCTCAAGTTGCAAATCTCACAGAAATGACTGTGGCAGCCTGGGATACAAGACACGCAGGTGTGAGGGATCTATCAGCAGACTATGGTCTAACCAGTCAGCACTTGGCCTATATCTTGGCAGTGGGTCTGTCTTGGTAGGTTCCGTCCACATCAGCCACCTTAGAGAGCACACATGTCACAGAGGAGGAAGGAGCAACATGGTGTCACACATAAACATTTTCGTAACATATCAGTAGCATGGGGTTCTGTAGTTCATAGGCTAGGCCTGAGAGACAGCTGAGCTATATAGGATGGAGAGGTGAATGGGGAGAATGGAAAATTCATGTGTTTAAAGTAGAAAGCTTTTATATATTCTAACTTGTGTCCTAGCACAAAATGATCAGCTGAAATAAAGGTCAGATACCAAACCAAAGGTCTAGTTCAAAGGATTAACTAAATCCTGCGTAGTCTCCCCACCCACTCAGTCCACTTATTTTTCTGATCCTCCCCAGGCAGGCAAAGGCAATTACAGAAGCTCTTTCTTATTTAATTCTTGAAAGTCTGCTGCTGCTTCAGCTGATTGTCTTGAGTTAAAATTTGCCTATCACTTCCAGGTTTCCCAAGCACTTTCATACACATTATTTCCTGGCAATCCTGAGACATAAGCTATTATTACTATCCCCATTTACACATGAAGAAACTGAAGCTCAATGGAACTTAATGATGTACCTAAGCTCACAGTCTAAAAACCATTATTGTTAGGAAAGAATCAAAATCATTTATTTATTTTCTATTTTTTTTTTGTGGCTAATATATATTAGAGTTACTTCCCAAGTAATAATATTAGAGTTACTTCCCAAGAAAAGCCTGTATCCTACTGCTTTGCTAAACTGACTATACCCAGAGACAATTAGCTATATCTTTAAACCTCAACTAATTTTACATTTAATTTGATATGTGAGAGCTATAAGTTCATAAACTGCTGTTAATTTCTCTCCAAAAGAATGCTTTTATTAGGGTAACCATAAAATTTATTGTCCAAGTTGAGACACATTTGAGATTAAAATGAGTACTCAAAATAATATAATTTGAAATATTTATTAATTTAATAATTATATTAAACAGTTTTATTAAAAATAATTTTTCTTATGTCACCATACATGTTCACGAGGCTTATTGTGGTGATCAGTTTGCAATATATACAAATATCTAACCATTATGTCGTACACCTGAATCTAGTATAATGTTATATGTCAATTACAACTCAAAAAAGAAAATAAAATAGAGAAAAAAAGTCAAATGCAAAATTTCTTCTAAAAGTAAAAATAACATATATCAGTTAATATGAACCAAAAATTTTTTTTTAAATGTGTATTGATTGTAGGAATACTAAAAATATATGCAAACTAATTATTCTTGGTATTTATTCACATACTTTAATATGTTTCTTAACCAAATATATTTTTAAACCCATCTCTCTGATATTTTCCCTAAAGAATGTATTTTTTAATATCACCATGTTATTATTATTTTTAAATAGTTTGATGTCTCCTTCAAGGTAGCATTTTATAGTTGGTAGCATTGAAATTTTTGATATTTCCATTGACTCTACTCTGTATACCATAATATTATTAATTAAAATATAATAAAATAAAGTTATCTACAAGGAAGCTCACAGTAAATGTTGCTAAATAAAAACATTACCAGTTGTAATTTTTTTTTGTTGTGAAATGAATAAATATTTTCACAGTACTGTTTTATTATCTTCACTCTGCACATTGTTGTTTAATAAATAATTTTATTTAAAATATAATTGAGTAAATTATTTATACTTATGATTACTTTAATTATTTTGCCAAAATTAGATATTGCAAAATGTAAACTTTCCCTACATCATTCCATACTGACATAGAATATAAAGTTATCCAATTAAAAGAGGAGCTCCATCAAAAATTTGCCAGTCAAGATATTCCAAAAAACAATTAAAAATTTCAAAATTAAATCTCATACACCATTAGAATCTCATACACCATTGTTTTTTTTGTTCAGCTTCTCCCTAGATTACATAGGGATAAACTTCACTTTCCAGTTTGCAAGTGTCATTTTCAATAATTACAATTTGATAAAAGCAAAAATTAGCATTTTTTATGAAATTATTTGATTTAAGCTTTTGGAACGATTCTGAACTAATGCAGACAAATCACTTACAAAAGATTAATTTTATTGTAGGACATTTAGGTTGATTTACATAGTAGCTTTCTCAAGTCACAAAAAAATCTAAAGTCTCTTTGTTCTTATGGAGAAAAGTGAAATAAGATAGCAGATTGGTATGAAAGGTAGGAAACAAATAAAATATATACTTTAATATTATAATATTTTTTATTCAATATATTTTCTTACAACATTTTTGCCTTTTATTCTAATTACATAAATAAAATATTTGTAAATTTTGATATAACAACTTCTGTTTTTTAACTTTTTATTTTTAAAATAATTTTAGACTCACAGGAAATTGCAAAACTAGTATAGAGTCCTCTGTACCCTTCATCCAGCCTCCCCTAATGGCATCTCCTTATAACAATAGAGTATAATATCAAAACCAGAAAATTGATATTGACAAATTATTTTTAACTAGACTATAGCACTTATACAATTTTATCTATTTTTAAACTTTCATTTGTGTATGTGTAGTACTGTACAATTTTATTCCATGTGTAAAATTGTGTAACCAGCAGCACAATCAAGATACAAAACTTCCATCACCATAAAAGAAAACTCTTGTGCTACCTTTGTGCTTATGCACCACCCCAATCTTCTCCACACCCTCTGCAGTTGCTGTTCCTTGGCAACCACTAATATGTTATCCATCTCTAAAGCTTTGTCATTGTGAGAATGTTATATAAACAGAATCATACAAAATGTAACTTTTGAAGATTTAATTGCTTTGTTTTGTTTTTGCTGAGAACAATGCCCTTGAAGTTCATTTATATTGTTCAATACATCAGTTGTTCATTCTTTTCTATTACTAAATATTCATGTGTCTCTGCTTCATTTCTTTTTAATTCCTAAATATTTTATTATGTAGATAGGCCACCTTGAAAGGACATTTGAGTTATTTTAACTTTTCAAATATTATGAAAATGTTGCTATGACCATTCATGATAAGTTATTGTGTAGACATATATATATATATTTATTTCTCTTGGGTATATATCTTGAAGTAGAATTGCTGGATTGTATACTAACTCAATGTTTAACCATCTGAGGAACTTCCAGCCTACTTCTCATAGCAGCTGTACCAATTTACATTTCCACTAGCATTGTATGAAGATTCCAATTTTCCTGCACCCTTCCTAACACTTATTATTATTTTTATTATAGCCATCTTAGTTTGAAGCCATATATAATTGTAGTTTCAATATGTATTTCCCCAATAGTTAATAATGTTGAGCACCATTTCCTGGTGCCTACATGCCATTTAGATCCTATAGATAGATCTTCTGCCAAATGTTCACCTGAATTTGTGTCTTTTTATTATTGAGTTTTAGTATTTCTTTTTGTATTCTGGATACAAGAACTGGATAGACAATTTGCAAAAATTTTCTCCCAGTGTGAGCTCTGTCTTTTCACTTTCTTGACAGTATCCTTTGAAGCACAAAAGTTTTTAATTTTGATGATGTTCATCATATCTAATTTCATTTGTTTGTTTATTTTGCTTTTGATGTCATATCTAAGTAACTATTGTCTAGCCCAAGGTCATGAGGAAGGAGGCTGGAGTACTCACTTGATGATTTCAAAACTTACCACAAGCTGCCATAATCACTACATTGTACTAATAGCATAAGGACAGGCATATAGATCAATGGAACAAAATTTAGAGTTCAGAAATTAGTCAATACACCTGTGCCTACTTGATTTTTGATAAGAATATAATGATAATTCAGTGGGGAAAAGGATAGTCTTTTTAACAAATAGTGCTGGGACAACTGGATATATAAGAGAGAAGTAGAAACTTTACCTCTCACCATATATAATAATCAGCTTAAAATAGGTTTTTAAAAAAACCCTAAATGTAAAAACCAAATTGTAAAACTCTTAGAAGAAAGCAGAGGGGTAAATCTTCATAATCTTGGATTTGGTAATGAATTCTTATATATGACACCACAAAACAAGCAACAAAAGAAAAGCAGATAAATTGGACATCATTAAAATTAAGAACCTTGTGCTTTGAGGGACACCATCAAGGAAGTGAAATGAATTATGGAATGGGATAAAACATTTGCAAATTATATCTGATAAAGAACTCATAACCAACTATATAAAGAAATTTTACAACTCAATAATGGAAAGACAAGCAAACCAATTAAAAAATGGGCAAAGGACTCAAATAGACATTTCTTTAAAGAAAATATACAAATGATTAATGAGCACATGAAAAGGTACTTAACAAAATTAGTGATTAGAGAAATGCAAATAAAAAATTAAATGAGACACCACTTCATACTCACTGGGATGTCTAGAATTTAAAGACTAACTAAAAACAGAAAATAACAAGTGCTGATGAGGATGTGGAGAAGTTTTTAACCCTGGTACATTGCTAATATGAATGTGAAATGGTTAAGCCACTGTCAGAAACAACTCCTCAAAATTTTCCTCAAAAATTAAACATAAAATTACCCTATGGCCTACTAATTCTACTCTTAGGTATATACCCTTCCCTCAATTGAAAACACATATTTAAACAAAAACCTGTATACATGTGATTATGCCAGCACTATTCACATCAGCCAAAGATGGAAACAATTTAAACAACCACAACTGAAGAATAGGTCAGCGAAATGTGGTATACTCATGTAGTGGAATATTGTTTAGCCATAGGAAAAAAATCCTGATACATGCTAAACATGTATCTGTAACTTTAAAAAATGGCGAAGAAGCAAAAATAAAGCAACAAATATATATTTGGAGAGAAAGATAATAAGCTGGGTAAGAATAAAACATAATTTGAAATATTGTACAAATGCTCAGTTAACATAATTGTAAGCAGTCCCTAAGATGTCAAGAATGAAGATTTGAAGAGAAGTAGAGAATGAGAAGGCAAATATTTGTATCAACTACTACTTAAAGTATCCATTCCCATGTGTCTCCATTGAGGAAAAGAGGACACCGTCCATGAGAAACAGCCAATGAATGGAATTTCCTCAGTACCCTCCAGACATGGTTCTATAAATGTGCATACATTAAGTAGTACTTGGTGTAGTTTGAGGACATGAAGTCCAATGAGGCAGGAAGGGGCCTTTCCCAAGTGCCCACAACTTTATGAGCTATGACTCCTCAGCCACTGATACCAACTCTTTCATGATGTACAACATAACCCTTACCCAGTTGGCTCTGGTATTTCAGACTTGGCTGTGCACTCCCGTAACTCAAGGTTTTAGCAGAAGCTGCCCTATCATCCCTGCTCTATAATTCTTATCTGGACATGGAAAACTTTAAAATTTCATTTAGATTTAAGACTTAGGAAGCAATAAGTTGCATCCTAGAAATAAGTGTGCAACATTGTACATGTATTTTCATAAAGCTGTTTTGTCAAGCAGACTTCAGATAGATGGTTGCCCCCAACATGGCAAACAGTAGATTTCTCATGTTAAAGAGGAGCTTTTTCTTCCTTTGTTTATTAAAGCTATGGGTCAGTTGGGTGAACAGACATGGAAACATGACAGAGGCTCATGACTTAAATCTCCCACATCAGGAAGATTTCTTACTGTGAGTGCTTTGTGGTCAGCATGTAGAGGCCCACAGTCAACCTTCCAAATGGACAAAAGTCTCTGCTTCCTGTGTCTGGTATCATATGACATCAACAAGTCTGGGCAAAGAGAACCCAACAAATAGGTAAGCATAAGGCCATTATTGTCCTTGCCTTCACCCTTACAACTATTGTCTTATAGTATCAACCCTCTGTATTTATTCCATGTATTGAAGCAATAATAAAAGAGATTGAACCATAAATAAGGTGTGATTCAGCTGAAGTTTGCTTTGACTCAATAAATTAAACATTTCTTGGGCTTCTTGTAAGGCTATTATAAAGCTACTAATTAAATCCCAGATTTCTTATTTCACTTTTCAGGATAGAAAGGCCAACTTACTGCCTTGTGAGCAAAGAAATATAAACAAATGTTTTTTCATCTATGTGTGTCTTAGATCCTTCAATTCAATGCCAGTAATGGCTCTCCAAGCCCATGTTCTGACAAGCTTTCGTCATGACAAAAAAAAACAGAGATGAAGCCAAGATATTAAATATGATTAATATTTTCATGTATGGCTGCCAAAGGCAAAACTGTGAGGTCAGATTAAAGGAGAATATAGTGAAAGTTACCATCTTATCAACTATTTAATAGATGAGGAAATTGAGACACACAGAAATCAAGCAATATGGCCAGTGCCATGAAATTATTTAATGAGAAACTCGGGACATATTCCTAAGATACCCCATTTCCTTTATCCTTGAAAAACACCATCTTTAGTTTCAACAAAGCTCTGCCAGCCTCTTCACAATACATAACTCTCTTTTCTTCGTTTAGGTGTTGAATGCTCCTCCTATTCTCTTGTTAAGACCTGCCTCTCAAGAAACACAGATTGCTTTAGGGATAGCTCAAGTCCTACCCTTTCCTGGCGTGTTTACATGGAAAGTCTTATTCTAATGCAAGATTTTAAATAGCACACTCATTGTAGAACCTTAACAAATACTCAAAGACAGTTACCTCTTTGGCCTATGTGTAAAACCAACCTAATTATGACAGCATTTGGAACTTCATATCTATGTAGACAGTGAACATTTGTGCAGGCAAATGTTCTTAAGAGGTGGACAATGTGAAACAAATGTATTTCTGGGAAACACTGTGTCCCGAACTCCACAGCAAGAATCCTCCTATTCCAAAACATTGCTGAATTACTCACTGAGTTCTGAGGTCATCAAATTCTGAAAATGTATATTTCACGATCTTTCCTGGGATGCCCTGTGTCAGACACCACCTCACTAATTCAGGGAGAAAAGATATTCTCTGGTAACAAGCAGCTTTATGAAGCATATTGGAGACAAGCAAACCTTCATTCATTTGATGTATCCTACAGCCTTTATCCTAAATGCATTGCCTCTGCATCAGGTTTTAATACTGAATAGAAGATTTCAAGTCACAACTTGAGTTAGTTATGAAGTGGATCCCTACTTAGGCAAATAAAATCACAGGTCCTGGGTACTAGAGAAGGCAGTGTGTACAAGTTACTAAATTTTTGGGGACTGTTTTTTTCAGGGAGTCTCATTAAAGATACTGTCTAGGAATCAGCAAGGTCTAAATAGTAGAGAAACCATAGGCCTGGCTGAGATCATTTAGGAAAAAATACAGGTTATGGTTTGGACTAAATGTGAAGACTGAGGATCATTAAGATGTCATTTCTAAAATTGGCTTTAGGTGCAGTGAATTTACATAGGCACACTTAAGGGCATGTGGTTTATAATTAGTCTATTGTATTCCAACAATAAAGGTGAGAAGGCTCATAGAATGTTTTAAGCTAAAACAAAAATAACTTTAATATTGAAAAGAATAACAATGATAAGGTAGTTATATTTTATGGGAGCTGTAGCATACTTCCTTGAGTGGATTTTGTGTTTTACTTAACTATAGTCAGATTCAGATGGGAGATAGCAAAAAGACAACCAAAGGGACAAAATAGTAGAGAAATAAGAGTGGAATCAGTGACCAGTGTTTTCTGAAAAGGAGCCCTTTGTAGTTCAGAATAAGAACTCAAGCTACTCCAAGTCCAATGATTCTTCCACCAGATACCCTGCAACCACAGGGCACAGGCTTTCAGTCAAAATGTAAGATACTGTCTATGCTTGTGTAAGTTAAGAGCAAATAGAATTTATAATATAGGATAACTCCTGTCCCCAGGTACTAATATTATGACAGAACTTCAAGGTATTACTACTATATATATAGCCAACACCAATTATTAATGACTTTTACATGAAACAAGTTAAAAATTCATTGTGTGTGCCTATTTTAAGGCACTTTCCTTTTATTAGAACATTCACCACTTCCCCCTTTGCCATGAATATTAAGTAAAAAATAATGTTGAGCACATAGACCCTGGACCCAGACTAGCAACACTGGAATTCTGACTAGCTATGTGATCCTAGGCAGATGAGTTACCCGACCTCTCTGTTCCTTCACCTATAAAGGTGGCATGAGGACTATTAAAGTATAGTATAGCCTATTATATTCCTCATTCTATCTTAGAGATGAAGAAACAGTTTAGACAGATCAGTTATTAGAATTGAGTTAATTTATGTAAAGAAATTGCTCGAGACTTATCATATAGTAAGTGCTCAAAATGCTAGTTGCTAATATAATCATTGTCTTTCTCAAAAGCTGACTTTCACTTTCCATTTCTTTTGAGGCAGTAACAGAGAAAGCAGGGGCAATGGAATAAAATATTTGATTCAATTTTGTTTTCCATAAAATGTTTACATTAACAACAATATCTACCACACAAGAGATGTTCAGTAATTAGTTTTCTTCTCCCCTCCTGTTTGATTCACAGACCTCATAAGACAAAGAGACAATCCACATTGACTTATTATTGGGAAGGAAACCTCTTTTTCATATTCTTTAAGAAAGAGTGGATAATAGTGAATTGCTTCCAGCTAAGAAAAAGTATTTAATGAAGATAAAAGCCACAAATCTCTAATTTCCTCCTGATAGCAAGAGCAAATGAGGGAAGAGTTAATGAGTAGTTAACTAAAGGTAACATAGTCAGCCCTGGAATTTTCACTTTTGAGCCCAGAACTTAAAAATCTGCCCTTGCTTGATTGTTGTCTTTGTAAAACACTGTAAGATATAAGAAGGAAATGGTAATATATAAGAGATAAGAGACAGTCTTTTTTTGTAAAGAGTTAATAACTCATTTGGAGAAATACAGTACCATGTAAACTCTCAACCAGATGAAGACACTTCTGGTGGCTAAGAGATAAGAGAAAAAGAGAAGGAAGGGTAACCTTGTAGAGAGGATCTGTGAAGTCTAATCAGAGGCTGAATAAGCCTCTACATTTGATCATAGTATAAAAAATATCAAATATACTATGACTTTTTAACTCCAGGAAAGGAATAGAAAAGACTTAATTAGAAGACCTATTATTCCCAAAAAGTAAAGAACAATTAGACAATTATAATATTCATTTACTGATATGTTGATGTAAATTGCATAAGAAGATAAGTATCATAACATTTTATAAAATTTATATTTTTTTCCTAATAAAATAATTAAAAGCCATAGCATAAATAACCAACTAATGTGTATGATTGAGGGTGGGAAATAACTCAAAATCCAGGAACCTAATTCTTGTAGAAAATGTTGCAATAGAAATATGAGTGAGCTAGTAGGATGTGCATAAAGGATCCTAGGATGAAATTGGAGGCTTAGGTGCCTTATTCTTCATTAAGGTGGGAGCTTGTTCCCCTGGATGTCATTTTTTAGTGTCTGCACTGGAAGGTATATCTATAAAGAAATAACATAATAAGTAAATCCCCAAAGGACAAGCAGATATTAATTTTACTCTTAATAATATAAGATCTCTCTGGGTAAAAATTTATTTTTCTTTGTACTCATTGGCTTTACTAAGCTGCATACCAAAAGTGCAGAAACCAAATCTTTCTTACATTCTATTCCCTTATTATAAAATGCCTAGAATTGTACAGCATCCTTCAGGCACTTTATAAATGTTTATTGGAACTGAGAGATTGAATTACACATAAAGCATTCTGCTTATCTTGTAAGAAATAATTCTGATCTAGTAACAGCCTGTAGCCCAAGGTGTAACTTAGCCTTGCTAGCATGGTGTGGACTCCAGAAACTGGCAGCTCAAAGGATTAGGTGTAAATGAGACCAAGGTGACATCTGGGAATGGTGGCCATCTGGTTCAAAGAAAGTGAGACTTGTTATTGGGCTGTGGAAAGTTGATTGGTTCCAGACCTTCTGTTCTTACTATGCATCTCCAAGCTATTGAAATCCTACTTTGCCTTCCACTTAGCAAGCATGCACACAGCTGTATGGAGTCTTGGAATAAGCTTGACAGCTATGGGCCATTTAGCCAAAAGAGCAGTGCTTAACCCAATGTCCCAAATGTCCCATGGCCCATTTGCCATTGGTTTCCAAGACTCAAATTCTGTAATGGAATAATAGTCAGAGAAGTGCACCAGAGATCATGCAGGAAAGGATACATTCATCAAGGTCAGGCCCTGAGAGGGGGACTGTTGAAAACTTTAAAAACTATGTATGTGGAAAAAAATGATTCCTGCCAAAATATCTTAATGACCCTTCTTTCAAAATTCACCTTGTTCTTCACTTAATCTGAATTAGAGGTTCTAAACTCCATCAGACTAAACACCTTTCTCTCTCTCTCTCTCTCTTTCTCTCTCTCATAATGGATATTTATAATGCCCCCCTGTGGAATCCTGAAATGGAAGTGTGTTAAGTGACATATCTGCACCTGCATTTCTAAAAGACAATGTAAGTCCTAATTAAAGCCCTAAGTAAATGTAAAGAAAAATATAAGTAATTAATAATAAAAAAACATGCTTTTGAACATGTACATTTTGGGGGCAAGTAAGATCCAGTTTTTCCTTTATAAATAATCAATACAAGCTACAAATGCATATTGATTCATGTGTTTATTTTGGCTACTCAAATATCACAAGTGGTATTGTTGCTGATATAATTTTTCTGAAAAGGTGAGAATGTCTTGGTAAATCCTTAACAACGTAAAAATATCCTTCCCTTGATTTCCAAGGTAGTTGCACTTATAGAAAATTTATTTATTAAAACCAAGCAATATATACATTTTTTTTTCTATAATTAAAATGAAGGTAGAGTCTAGGCTTGGCTAATTCTGAACAGATGTTTCATATATATGGGTATCTGGCAAGACATTTAAGAATTATGAGAGCTATAAAAAAATTCTTCATTGAAAGGGACTGTTTCATACATTTATTAGAATTTGCATTTTTGGCCACACCCACCAATGCTTGTAGTGGTGTCTGCTCTGCACCCTCACAATCATTGTGACAATCAAATATTCTCTCCCAAATTTCCCAGACAGCCCAGAATATGTGTGAGTTAATCCAAGTAGTCATAAAGCAAATGCAATGATGGGATTAAATATGCAAGAGATTTATCATGAGGGAAAATTGGGAGGGAGCAGGAGGAACTGGGAGTGCCATCAGACTCTCATTGCAGGTCTGACTCCTAAGAATAGAGATGAAAAGAAGGGAGGATGAAATGTTTAGACTGTATATGCTTCTATAAAAGTTTTGGTAGGGTCAACAAGGAGCCAAAGTTGCCATCAGAGGAGTTCCACATCTCTGATGACTAAGCCTACCTTAGTTTCCCTGCTGAGCTCGGTCATTGGCTGGGAGCCATCTATTAGAAACATGGCCTTTGCACAAATGCAATGATGAATTTTGACACTCCCCACTACAAGCAGAAATCCTAGAGACACATTTCATGCCAACACAGTGTTCTCCTCTCTACTTATTTAACTTTACTTGTATTTTGGCTCAAATTCCATTTTTTTATCTAAAAATTTTCCCAAACACCTCTTCTAAACAGTTATGCTAAGTGCGTTTAACCTATTCTACTCATTGACACTAGTGTAGAAGGCTAATCCTTGACATTCATAGATTTAACACATAGTTTCCAATATCTGTGAACAACCCTAGAGGTTCATGATGGGTAATAATTTGAATGTGACTGAGATTTTGTTTTAAGCTCTAAGAACTGTGAGGCTGCCTTTTATAGTGAGCATATGGCCAGTGACTGAATCTAGGTGATCACTCATTGATATCTTGCTCTTTGCGAACACAGTAACTCTAGTAAACTTGTTAAAACTTTCTTTTGAGGGTAATTTTTTCCATAAAGAAACATGTTGCTGTTGCTGGTAATGGAAGTGAGAAGTAACTGAAGAGTTACTAGGAAATGATTGTTACTAGACAGAAATAGACTATTTATAAAGAATTTTATACTATACAGGGAAAACTTTACGTCTGAAGGTGCCATTTAAATATATTTTGAGTGTATATTATGAAGGAAATTATGTGATATATGAATTTGGGAATGCATGAAAGTCTTAGGACATAATTTTTAGGAATGTCGAGAGTCTTTTATGCTGCCCAAGGGATATTTTATGTATCTTGTCTTGACTCTCCAAATAGATGTGACTTCCTGAAAATAAGAACTATCTTATTTCTCCATAGCTCCTAGCATGGATCTTTTTTCAAATATTTATTGCTCGACAATATCCAAAATTTTCAGGTACAAATATAGCTCATACAATTAATGAGAAATCCATAAAATGAATTGCTGCAGGAGGTGGATATTGGTGTCTGCTCCAGGTTCAGTCTAAATGCCAATATGGAAGTCACTCATCCCACCAAAAGTTAAGTTGGTCACAATCCTTCTCTCATCACTACAGTACGAGCCACATTTAGAGGCAGCTGCTCAGAAAGTGCTCAAAGAGAGAAAGTTCTAAGCCATGCAATTGGAATGAGAAGCCATTTCCTAGATAAAAGTTAGTTGTCACAGGCATTTAGTAGATAGTATTGGAAGAAAATTACCACTTTTAAATATAGTAGATTGAGCTTCCCATTTTGAAAGAAATTAAAGTTTTTGAAAATGCAGATTGGGAATCTGGGGCCTTGTAATGGGAAAGTGACCATCACCATACAGACTAGAGTGGGGCAAGGCAGCATAAGGATGACATAAAAGAGGAGAAACAGCACTGGAGTACAAGAAAAGTTCAGCAGAGCCATTATCCCAGCTGCATACCTCAGTGAGCTCAGCTGCAGTTATAGGGCTGAAGGACTGGAAGTATGCAATCAGAATTCCATGTTGCAATGCATGTAGTGGGGCATAGTTACACTGAGGTCACTGTACATCATTCTTCTCATTTCACATGGAAAGGAGAATTTCTTAGTTAAAGCATTCCTCCAGCTATCGCTACAGAACTGGACCAAACCTGGAATACCTTGTCTTACTGTTATAGACAAGATGATGCAGCTCAGATCGGACTAACCCATGCAAAGTATATCCCTATAATGAATGCTGTTTTGATAAAATATTTACTTTTGTTTGGGTGGACCCTTTGTTATATTGTTTTTTTAAAAAGCAGAAAAATATTTTTTTCTGAAATGGTTCAGTAGGTCAGTACCAAGTGGTAAAGTTTTCTCTGAACTATAAGCCTCACAATAGAAGAAGCTTTACAAAGTTTTATAATTCTCATAGAACTTAATAATCTGTCCACTAGGCTATTAAATATCTGATGATGATAATAATAAAAATAAGAGAAATAAATAATTAAATTATGCTTTTGGGCACCATCATTCTAAAGTTTTCATGAACTCTAGATTTTAAATTGTTTGCCTCCAAGGTCCTCATAACTGTAATTTTTGGCTATGAGTCCTAAGTTTGCACTTAATGGAATAAGGATATCATTTCAAAACTCAAAGTGAGAAAACCAAACAATGTTTTCAATTTATAAACTACACAATTTAGATTGAAGGAAAGAAACCACAATTCTAAAAAATCTCTTTAGATGCTCTTTGTTCTATGATTTCTGTATTGTTTTCATTGTTTTGCCTAGTTAGTATGGTTACAGCTTTATTCTTTTTCTTTACTGAAGGGAATAGAGTATGATGAAGTGTTAGAGTCCCACATTGTTCTGTATTTTCCTATACCTTTTCCATTATAAATTGGGGTAAAAGTGTTTTAAAGTCAGTGGTGGGCAAATGAAAAATACTGTGTATTTTTAATAGATGTCAATAGGTACAGTTCAATAGGTACTGTTTAATAACCTAGACTCCCTGTGCAATGATGCTAGCGACCACATATTCAAGGCAGTATGCTCATTTTAGCATCTCTGAGCAAAAATATTTATTTAAAAGCTTGGGAAATTTTCATTCCTGGTTATTTCTGTTTGCATTTTGTTAGCCATTTGCATGTTCCCCTTGCTGTGGTAAGCGTGACTGTCTCCAGGGCAGGAGCCATGGCCTATCCATCCTTAGACTCCATGCAGCACATGGCAGAATGCCTGGCACAGTAACCTTGTGTTGAACTTAATCAAATTGAAGGATGGCAGCAAAGTCCTTGCCTTTTCAAAATAACTATGAGTCTGAGAATTAAATCTTCAGTATCTTTAGGAGGTGTTTTCAAGATGAGTGATAGTTCTAAAACCCAAGATTTCCTCTAGAATTTGGAACAGAGTCTCTGGCTGGTTTATCACTTTTGTTCAGCCTGTTCACTCACTGGATGTGGGGGATGCTGTGAGAAATGTATGGTATCTGCAAAGACAGGTAACTTGCTGCATTCTGATACTAGAGGCATAGTAGAGTTCAGGTCATAGTTGCAGTTGGCCGGCAGCCTTGTGGCTCTCTAAAGAAAAACAACAACAGTAAATGTGGTATTGTGGAAGACGCCATAACATTAGCGTTCTTCAGAGATGACTGCATATTCTAGCACTTAGCTGTGTGACTGAAAAAGAAAGATATTATATCAGTTAGAAATTTTGATGTTGCATTTAAAAGAAGTCCTCGAATTGGCTTAAATTCGAAAGAAATTTATTTACTTAAGTGTCTTATAAGTCAAGGGGTAGTCTAAAGTCTCAAATTATTACTCAGGTACAGCATCCCTGAATCTCAGTTCTGTTTTCTTCTATGTGATGACTTCATCTTGAACTGAGTTTCCTCACGGTATAAAAATGGCTGCAGGAAAGTCAGGCCTGATAATACTATCAAGTTCAATAGAAGAGAGAAAACTCCAGTTTCCCAGAAGTCTGGACTAACATTTCCTTGAGTCTCATAGATTCTGACTAGAATACTTTCCCATCCTTGAACCAATCTCCGTGCCCAAAGGGAGTATTATGGGCTGAATTGTATGCCCCCAAATTTCGAAGTCTTAACTCCCAATATAGCACCCCTAGTCTGTGAAGGGCGTAATGGTCCGATGTGATGTTTGTAGGATCCCATGCCAGTAGATCAGGCACTCTGTACTTAGATAGTGGTATTAACTTACCTTATGGGCAAGATAGACAAATTTGTATTTGGAATAAGAGTCAATTCCAGTCAGAAAGAACCATTGGGCCTTTCAAGATGGGGCCAACTGGTATTCTAGAGGAATGATGCCAATGGGAGCTCAGCATTGTTCTCTGTTGCTGGCACATTGTATATTTAGTTGCAGCAGTAGATAAATAAGCTTTGATAAGTGGGGTGTATGTTGGGTCCATGCATAGTTTCTAACTCTGCCATCTTGGCCAGCTAGTTCATTCTCATATGGCAACACTGTGATAGCCAGTGACAGAAACTGTCTTACATGAACTGACTGAATAATTTTATCAGATGAGTATTAACAAAAAAAAAAACAAAAAAATCTTTGTACTGCATGCCCACTGCCATAGATCCATTCATACAACTGAATCTCAACATTCTTATTTCTGATCTAATGTTTTTCTTTCCATATTCATGACTAGCTGTCCAGGCTATTCAGTGCTACTACCTATGAGTCCATATTTATTTTCAACTTGTGTTTCTTCTCTTTCCAACAGAGAAAGTGAATGACCGGGTGCAGTGCCCAAAGCTCTTTCATTAAGGAGGGTTTTGTCTCACTACCATCATTTAAGCCTTTCCCTGAAGATAGGGCAGCTGCACCCACATACAGAGCAAGCTCATCTGTCAAGCAAACTCTGGCTTTTTCTTTCTGATCATAAGGGATCTCTCACCCAGACATAGGTGTGAGCTCTGAGAGGAATACTGCTACAGCAGTTGCGGGCACCATGAGAGTCAGAGCCATCTTCGTGTTTATACTTGATCCCAAATTTATCACTACCATGTTATTATCAATTGCTGCTGAGCCTACTTAGCTTTATGATTTGGTGTATTTGACAGGTCTCAGTTCTTGGTAGGCAGTTCTGATTTCATGAGCAGGCATTCTGCTCCTCCCAAGAGCCAGGGGTTGTTTTTAAGAAGGTGCGTGTTCCTCTATTGCAGATGGCATAACTTTGCTCCAGAACTTCAGGTACCTGTACTGTGAATCTCTGAATGTGGTTTGTCACAAACTCTATATGACATCCTCTTCCACAGCTAATAAAGGCAATACTGTGGCCTCCACCAATTTGTATGTCCCATTCCAACTATCATGGTTCTAATTTTCCCCAAACAAGGTCCTGACCTTGGTTTGACCTACCTGTCTCGTTGGACATTTAAATTTCAGCCTTTCTGATTATAGCTGGTCCTTGACTTTCCTGCCATTCCTCTGTTCCAAAGAGAGCCTCTATCTTTTATACTTGGCTTTCAATTTCTTGTTACTCACCCTCAGATGTTCATTAGCTTTCTGTGGTACATTCTTATTTCTTAACAAACGCATCAGTACCGTTAATCTGATAGCTCTTATCCTCTACATATCTCATCTGGTGCTTCCCTTTCACTGGTTCACCATCCCGATCTACCATCAGTGAAAAGTTTAGCAGTTGAACTGTCACTTTGTGCCTGTACTCCAGCTACCACTAGTGATGGTGTCCTTAATTGCTAGCTGAGAGGTACATGATCCACCTCCAAACCCTATCTTAACATTGCTTTCTAAGACCATTCCTGGTTATAACTTTCACATATTGGGTTCTTTGAAACCAGACACTAATAAGAGGTGGAGTTTAGGACACATTTATTATGGCTCAACACCTATGACAGGAAAGGAGCAGGGAAACAGGACTGGGAAGGGAAAAAGTTGAGCTATAATGAAGACTAGAGAAAATCTCACTCAACCTGACAAGGAGTGAAACTTGCATATCAGAGTGTCCCACATTAAGCTAAAATGGCTGGGACATTATTCTTCTGCCATGCTCAGTCACTGGGAGGGACTGTGGTGGTAGGGAGTGACCTTGGGTAAGGTAGCTCTCTGCAGCTGAGGCAAACCCTGCAGGAGCTAATAACTGGAAATGGTTTGCTCAGCAACAGGGCAGCAAGCCCTTCACTGAAGTGGGATTCTGGGCAATTCATCTCCATATCTACAACATATGCTATTGTTTAGGAGTTCCATTGTGTAAAACAGTACCAAGCAAATCTTTGCAAGGCTACTTCCTCATGACTAGAGTAATATTATAAGAATGAGTCATCATAAAAATCTTCATGTGATGGGTGGAATTGAGATAGAACAACTTGGATCACCATTTTTCCCAAAGTGTCTTGCCACATGCATTAGTTCTATGAGAAACTCTGAGAAAAAAGGTGCTTGAGTCAAATAGGTTTGGGAAGCACTACATGCTACATCTTTCTTTTAGAGATTCATAACAATGGTATATTTTAAACTTTGAGAAGTTCTGCATTAACAACATGTTTCATTTGTTTTTCTCAGTGTTTCCAGAACGCATTTGATTATAGCAATCACCCCCAACTCTTTGTAACATCTGTCAAAAACCTATAGAAATAGAATTTGTTGGAACAACACATACAGGACAATGCCAGGCTAGAGGATTCCCAAGAAAATCAAATCACCCCTGTGTTATGATGGTGAGAACTAACTTTATCCTTCAAGCCTGACCTTGGAATTGACAGGAAGGCCCTGGGAGGTAAGAAGGTTTCAAATGGAAAAAAAAAAAATGTTTGTTCAGGAATTGGCACTGCTCCTTGAAGAAAAAAAGAAAATGGTGTGCTCAGGTAGACAGTTCCCAAGCACATGAGGACGGGAATAAATGATAACAATCAGAGTCCTGCTTTTAGTAAACAGCTGCAGAGGCCAGGATCCATTCTGTAGAAAGTGGACAGAGGCTGCCCCGTGAAAGGCAGATGGCATTAGTGTTCCATGGTCAGTGGTGGGACACATGGGCAGAATTCCAGGCTAAATAAATGCCTTGGTCTCTGGCAGTTCCAGCTGTTGCTTTTGGTCTTTTCATATAAACAAAGCTAACATCAGTTTAGAGACACATTTATATCAATAAGCACCGTGAATGGAACATGCACTTGGAACAATTTACATATCACATCAGTTCTGAAAATCATAGATGACACCTGTTTGCACAGTGCTTGCTGATTAACCAACTTAAACAAATCATGTGTAAAGTAATTCATGGATGAGGAAAACATAAGATTGTCATATTTTTCCCCATAAGAACCCCTTTAATACTCATAGAACTGTGAGTTCATCAACATTAAATTTTATGAATATCAAAATAAACTAGGTAAAAGTATCTTTAAAAAGCAGCAGGAAAGAAAAAAAAAACGTAAATAGTGGTCAAAAGATCATAAAGGGAGAAAAACAGGAACAGCAAAAAAACCCACCTATTTTCTTCTTTCTGCAGCAACATTCCCCTACTTCCCCACCAGATTCATGCATGTGACTACACAGGGTTTTGAAAAACGCATTTTATGTTACCTTCAGAATAGATTGTAATTTTTATTGCATAAAATTATATAAGTGAGAAAAAGTGAATTTTTATTTGCTTTTTCTTATTTCTATAGTCGTATTAACAAACAACTTCTTTCTCTTTAGAAAGATGTGTTTGTTTGATAGCTCTCAATGTTGACATGTACAGAATCACCAATGTTGATAAACTTGCAATCTCTCCTTCCATATTATAACTTCTGTAGGTTTTGCATTTCCCAGTTTTCACAGTAGAGCCATGTAACTGCATTTTGACAATGGAATATCCTCAGAATCCACGTGTGCCATTCCCAGCATTCTCAGGCCTGCTGCCTAAAAATCTTTCTCATAATCTTTCATCTTATCTACTAGCAGAATACAGAGGAGCCTGCAGAAGATTCTAAAACTGAAGAGGATAGTTGAACTACATGGAAGGCCATCCACTAACCAGGAACATGCACATTGCATTTTGCTTTATTAAGACACAAATTTACGTTTTGTTAAGCTTCTGAAGTTTTGGAGTTTGTTATAACAACCAGTGTTTTTTATGTTAACTAAAATAATATGGAAAAATCATCACTGAGTTAATTGTCATTCAAAAGACAATATCACAACTAAAGGAGGAAGGAGAAAGACAAAAAAAATCTTTTATTTTCTTCTTCCTCCTCTTTGGTTAAAAAGGAGGGTCTTAAGAGATAGAGGCTTTATTTGCGTATTCCTTTTCCCATTCTAACATCACATCCAGATCTAATTTTTACAAATGAGGATATCAAGGCTCAATGGGGATTCATTTTCAGTGTCACCCTAGTCAATGGTAGATCTGGGCCTAGAACAGGTCATTTGTATTTTGAATTGGCGTAGATCCTATTAAAGAACCCTGTGCATCATCTGCTCCAGAATGGGAAGTCAGAAAAACTTCACTGGATATAATTCATACATAGAGTTTTATTTCATCAAATATTTAACTGCTGATACAATTACGAAAGCCACTCGACTTCCAACTCTGCATTTATAGGATTCTAAGGGAGGTGGCACATAGCACAGAGATGTTGCTGAAGGGATAGCCTGACCTGGCACTTGGGTTATTGAGTTTGGTCCAAAGCAATCTCAAGTTTGATAACTCCACTTTATTTGATGGCCTTCTGTCTTAGCTGTGCTCTTTTGAAATGTCACTCTCCATGGTGCCCTACATAGGAAAAAAATTCTATTATGCAAAATACCTCCACTCCAAATGACATCACCACATTGCTTCACCTTTCCTGCCCTCTCAGATTCTGCTCCAGACTTCTGCAAACATAATTCAAAATGAATATTGCCTCTTTCATCAAGAGTAGAATTGGAGGCTTTGCTTGAAATCACCTCAGCATATTTTCTAGGCCGAGGGTGAGGAATCACAAAATGAGACCTGAACATGCTGAAATGTTGGGTCCCTGATTGCTCGCTAGCTCCTACCAGCTGACATTTTCAAGCTACCTAAACTGACAGATATAGCAATGTCTGAATTCCATACTTTTTCTGTAACTCTGGGTAAATTAATTATGTTTCTGAGTTTTAGTGTGTGTGTGTGTGTGTGTAGTAAATGTACCTAAAGATATTCTCCTCACATGCCGTTTACAATAATTAAATAAAATTATGTATATGAAATTATCTATTATGGTATGTAATACATGGTCTTTTAATATAAATGCTTATTCTTTCCCTGGACAGGAAATGGATAAATTTGAAATGTAACATGTGATGGTATCTTCTTTTTCCCATAAGATCAATGCATCTCAATTCACTTCTAGAGAATTGCCTCTTAACAATTTCATTTTCATTTTTATCTTTAACTGTACCTAACAACATTTTACAACAAAAGACTCTCATAAAAAAGACATATTATTTGTTTTCAAGGAGTTGTTTGACTAACATTGCAGATTACATAAATAAAAAATTATATTGGCTTTTCCAGCAATGAAATTCTAGATAGATTTGCCTAGGAATGTGCTTTTAATTTAAAATAAATTAAATAAAGTAGTTTTCAAGAAATTTTACACTAAGGAGTTCAAATCTTCGATCTAGGTGTCTTGTGGGAATGAAGTTCTATATCAACTTGGTTTTGGGGAGTGTGTTCAGAAATGTGAGATGTTGGTATCTCTTTCACCCAAACCCTAAATAATAAGAATCTGAAGCTTAAGTAGATAGTGGGACCAAAGAGGTGGCTCTAGTCTTTGATTCCTCTCCTCTCTCCAGCTGAAAAATCAATAGCTACAGAATTAGCTATATCTATAGGGAGAAATTTTGCTTGGCTCATTTAAGAATACTTCAGAAAGGCCAGTTGGTGGTATTGACCTTCATGTCATTTAAACCACAGATGTACATGTTACCAGGACTCCCTCCAGCCATTTTTGCTTTACTTCTTCTCAAATCTAGCTTCTGCTCCATTCTCTCAAGAATGTAGAGAGTAATGAGCGGAGACCATACACAACTCTGAATTCCAGTCTATGTTTTGCTAGTCAAACAGGAAAAGATTTTCTTCTTCCACTTTGAGTTATCTAAGTAACTAAGATAGATAAACTGGATTTAGACTAAGAGCAGGGTAGGGATAAGTAGCTTGGATGCCATACCCTTGCTAGAACCACTGGAGCTCAAGTGGCAGAATTGGATGGTGTTATTCTGGACAAACAAAACAATAAACATCTACTTCAGTGAGGACATGAAAGTTCCATTTATAAGAGGAAAGACAGTGAAGATTATATCTAAAGAGGTAGAATCTTTTGCTATTGATGTTGTCTTCAGGGTTATGTTTAGTACTCATAGATTAGGATCTAAGGAAACCAAAAAATTATACCTCTAAACAGAAAGGGAAAAAAGAGTAAAAGGAGAAAGTAAAGATAAATAATTTGATTGGAAGTTAAAATTCATAATGGACCATTGGTTCCTAATAGATATTCTAAGAATTTTCTGATTGTTGTCCAAATATTTTTTACCAAGGTTAAATTCACATAACACAAAATTAACATTATAAATTGAACTATTCAGTAGAATTTAGTATATTCACAATGGTGTGCAACTACCACTTCTCTCTAGTTTGAAAACATTTTCATCATCCCCAAATAAAATCCCATACCTATTACTTCCCATCCCCTTCTCCCTCCCTCTAATCCCTGGCAACTACCAATCTACTTTCTGTTTTTATGTATTTACTTATTCTGGACCTTTCGTATAAATGGAGTCATAAAAAATGTGACCTTTTGTGTACCTGTTTTCTATTCTTTTAGCTATATATATAGTAAAATTGTTGTGCCATAGTATAATTCTATGTTTAATTTTTTGAGGAATTGATAAAACTCTTCCACAATAGCTGTACCATTTTACATTCCCAACAAAGTACAAAAGTTTTAGTTTCTCTATATACTCAGCAACATTTAATTCTATGTGTTTGATGATAGCCATCCAGTAGGTATGAAGTGGTATCTTACTGTGGTTTTGCATTTACTGAATGACCAATGATGTTGTACATCTTTATAAGCACTAGTTGGTCATTTGTTTTTCTCTGGAGAAACGTCTATTCAAATTCTTTGCCCAATTTTGAATTGTGTTGTGTTTTTATTATGGAGCTGTAAAAATTCTTTATATATTTTGGATACTGGTCCCTTAACAGAGATATGATTTGCAAATATATTCTCTCATTCTGTAAGTTGTCTTTTCATTTTCTTTATAATGTCTTTTTATGTATAAAAATTTTAATTTTGATGAAAACAAGTTTATCTATTTCTTTTTTAAATTTCTTTTTGTTGTTGCTTGTGCTTTTGGTATCATATCTAAAAATCTGTTGTCAAATCCAAGGCCATCAAGGTTTATCCCTTATACTTTCTTCTAAGAGTTTATAGTTTTAGTTTTTTAATTTGGGTCTTTAATCCATTTTGAGTTAGTTTTTGTGTATAGTGAAAGTATGGTTACAACTAAATTCTTTTGTGTGGATAATCTGTTGTTCCAGACCAGCTGTTGAAGAGACTATTTTTTTTTTTCTCAATTAAATGGTCTTGACCGCTTGTTGAAAATCAATTGGCCATAAATATAAGGTGTATCTGCAGAAACTCTATTCTGTTTCAGATGTTCATATATTTTTGAAAAAATTAATTTGAACCTAATAAAATGTAATCCTATGTGTAATTAAGATGATTCTGAAATCACCAGGCTGAAATTCAAGGTAGTCAATGTGTAAGAATGCCAACCATCAGCCATCAATAGATATTTAATGTGGAGATTCTTTTAGGGCTAGATTGCTCTATAGTAACATTTCATTTAGTATAAATATAATATATTCAAGCAAAATTCAGATACAAACTTTCTATATAAGTATGTTAAGTTCAAATGACTAGATTCTCTTGACCTAGGTGATCTCAATTTGGATGTTTTTTTCCCATTTTCCTTTGTTGCTACTAACTTTCTTATACACACTGACCCTTCATGGCTTAGAAATACCATCTTTGACTTCATTTCAGTGGGAACATAATACTTAAAATGGATGTTATTTTTTTTTTTTACTTTATCTTTAAGGAGATCTTTTTAAAGTATAAGTCAACATGTTTGAGAAAGATTTTAGGAGGTTTTATATGGAAGAGAAGAAACAGGTAAAGTAGCTCTGCGCTTGAGGCTTCCAAAAATGCAGCTGCAGCAAAAAATTGGAAAGATAATCAAGCTGTGGTTAACAAACTCTTTAGATTCTTTCAGAATAGGTTGTATGCCTGATTAGGTTTGTGATTGAAAGTACCACTGGAGAAAAGGGGCTTCATTTGATGTCAGGCGTGCACTGCTTTTGTTATGCTACATGGTAGATAATTTTTGATGATGGTAAGAGATTCTGCTCCAGGATTTGCCATGAAAACCCTATTTTTCAAAAATGTAGTCCTTGGCATGGCATCAAAGTACCTGCATTTTTCTTAAATGGAGCTGCTTCTTGGGAGTTCCTACTTAGTAACTAAAAATGGACAAGGTGTGAAACCATATTACATTTATCTACATGACAACCACAATCCATTTCATTACTAAAGGGAGCAATTGTGTTCTATTTTGAAAAGATGGTGTAGGAGGGAACGAAGTAAAGTATCACCATTTCACATGCAATTCCTAATATATATCTCTTGAATTGTTTTGAGTGTGAGGAAGGCTTGGACAGAAAAAATTCCAAATATCTGAGACTGAACTGTTGACACTGAGAAGACTTTCATGACACCGTTGAACAAAACAAGAGCCTAATTGTTAATCCCTCTCTGTGAATTCCGTACCCATCGATTTGCCTGTTGAGGTAAAAATGCTAGAAGGGGCTAGCAGGTATGAGTAGATCTGGACAAGCCATTGGAACAGGTCTCCTTTTCCAAAGCATCTTGGTTATTATGTTAGAAATCAAGCCATTCATGGAAATTGACCTAGGCAGCTGTTTCTGTAGGGATTCTAGCTCTGTAGCCATACACTTGATGTCCTTCATTTGCCCAAATGTTATTCCTCTTGTTTACAGCTTTGGTTACCTCTAAAATAAAAATATATACAGGCTACTACTTTATCTTATTATAACTAATTTATGCATTAGTATGAATGAGCATTTGAGTTTCAAAGTTCTGACATTTTGATAACTGGTTCTTATTTAGGGAACACTGAAGATTGAAGAGGTGCAGAGGCACAGTCTAGTGAAGCCTCGCATGAGGAAGAACTCTCTAAATTTGTTTCAGTTTACCTGGATCAGTGACTGACTTCCACTTGTTGACAAAAGGCAGGATTCCATTTCGGCACACCCACATTGGAAAAGTGTGGAGGAAAGAGCACTAAGCTTGGGATTGAAAGACTTCTTAGTTACCAGCTGTGCGATTTTAGAAAAGTCATTTGATCTCTCCAAGCTTCTGTTTCTACAGCTGTAAAACATAGCTAATACTTCTTCCTAGCATTGATGTGAGGATTAAATGAGCCAACACATATAAGGCACTATATAAATGTATTTCTATTATTTTCTTAGGGATTTAAAACATTAGAGGTGAGGTGCAAAATCTTGCAATCCACTCATTAGCTCTGTCAGTAGAGAGAAGAAGGGATTAAATCTGGCAGGTTCTAAGCTTTGAGTTTGATTCATGTTCTTTCCTCCCACTCCTCTATTTGCGAAGAGTTTTCTTCTATTGTTGAAAGTCACTGGAGCTTGGGCCAATTACTTGTGTTGACAAGTCATTAGAAAAAGTCATAATCACCTGGTTCTGAAGTCTAGGCACCCAGTGGCAGCTCTGGGTCCTACCAGGTTGTGTGCAGTATTGGAAGCTCTGTCTTTCCCAGCCAGACTGTCCCGGTAGACAGAGCCCTGACAATATTAACTCTGCTTTTAAAAATAACAAAGGTTGAAACATTAATGACCTGAGCTTTTAAATGGGCTCATTATTTTTTACAGAGATATAGGTTTTCTTATATTGTCTATTCACTCTGAGCACGTGACCTTACTTGTAATGGCCAGTTGAGATTTACTTAATCTAAATATGTATTCATAGCTATTATTGATTTTTGTCCACTACATGGTAATTATAAAAAAAATTTGAAAAATGCATATTTTTTTCTTTTTACATTATGCGAGGAGGTCCCTTTAAGTTAAAATATTTCAATATCAATAGAAAGGGATTAACTGAGAAATGAATTGAAGATCATTCACGTAAGAGAGAATAACTATATCTATACACATATATATGTACATATATCTAACACATACTCACGTACATACATATACATCTACGTATATACATATACATATTTGTGTGTATGTATATGCATGTGTATGCATATACATGTACACAAACACAGATATATTCATATAGTTGTATGCTGGTAACTATTTAATAACTGGCTCCCCTCTCCCCTAAAAAGACCAGCTCAAATTTCTAGTGTTTGTCAAGTTCTATCATGTAAAACTTTCCACTATGGCTAATTTTAGAGTACCATGATGACATCGCCAAATGTGAAGTTAGGACAAAATGTGAACAATTAGTTAATGTGAGCCAGTAGGGGCTGGACTCAGCACACCACTAGATGGATACACACAGTTTACTGGATACATATAACACAGAGAAATTTATAAATCAAACATATAATGTAAGTTTGCTATTAAACATTATAGTTCTGGTATTAATTCCCAGCCTTGGCTTACTAGGGAATTGCAGAGCTCTTTATGTACAGCCTAAAAGAATTATGTTTGGCCTATTCTGTCTGGAGTCTCTGCATTTTCTTCCTCTGATTCTTCACTGATCTCCCTTTGTAAGACTTAAAAAGAGTCAGATAGATCACTCATAGAAGAATTCAACTGAGCAAAGTAACGTTATTAAAAATTGTCCAAGAGAGTTTCTAGTGTGTAGGTGACTCAATAACAATAGCTATAAGGAAATCGCTGTTAAGGGTAGCACTCAGCACTGACAACAAACAGGAGTTATTAAAGAGAGCCAGCATGGTGCACACACATCATCATCATTATCGCTACCACCTGCTGGTGGAGATTGCTCATTCTCTGGTCAGGCCTACAGCCAGGAGGAGAGGTTGTTCTCTCCTGTTACTTAAAGTTGTGGTAAAGCCTTTTTCCTCCCTGTTTTCAAAATCCTGGAATTATTAATTTTATATTTTCTTTTCTGCCATTTCCTTCTGATAATAATGTTTTAAAGAGCTTAGCCTATGTGGGAAGAGGGGATACAGGATAGGGAGAAAGAGCATGGAAATAAAAGTTAGTCAAAAATTCAAAGATAAAGTTGTTTTCTGACCCAGGACAGTCTGTAAATTAGCAGCCTTATTTTCCTTATGTTCCTGGACCCCTGCAACTTGTCTTCCCATTTGCAGAACCACTCCTTTCTCACTCCTGGTCTATACTTTGGTTGGATCTAACTTGTAGACTCAGTTCCCAAAGCCTGAGTCATTTTGAGGGCTTTAAACAAGTCATCATTAATTTATTACATTCAACATTGTATGTGGTCCCTGCCCCTGAAGAGCTCACAGTTTCTTGGGAGAGACATTAAGAAACAAGAACAATTACTCTGCAACTATGTGCTTTGTTCTACTGTAGAGTTATTTCTAAAGGGCTTGGTGGAACCCAGACAAATTTTATTTTGTTCGCTACTATATCTATATTAAGTAGAACAGTGCCTGACACATAATAGGTGGCCAATATATATTTGTAAAATAAGCCAGATAAAGTGCTTAGTGCGGTGTGTGTAAGTACTTGATAACTAATAGCTGTTATTATTTTAATTATACCCTCAGAGGAGATAAGCAATAATTCTGCCTTTGGGATCAGAGAAAGTTTTATAGAATTGTCATCTTGAATGAGGCATAAGAGTTATCAGGAAGAAGTAGGGCAGCAGATGTAGTAGCCTAAAACTGACCACGGTTACTCATCAACTCCACTGATAATATGCCTTTTTCTGGGCTAACCACTGGAGATTTCCATTTTTGTCCCCTAATAATAATAGTCATCACTTACATAATGCTTAGAACATACTAAGCACATTAATATATATTAACTCCTTTAATCCTTACAATAATCATTCGAGATAGGTACTATTAATAACCATGTTAAGATGAGGAAAGTAAGGCAAAGTGGGATTGGTTAACTCACCCAAGGTC
This sequence comes from Macroglossus sobrinus, assembly GCA_004027375.1. Taxonomy (NCBI): domain Eukaryota; kingdom Metazoa; phylum Chordata; class Mammalia; order Chiroptera; family Pteropodidae; genus Macroglossus; species Macroglossus sobrinus. Next base: position 193,482 of record PVKZ01000448.1, on the reverse strand, counting down.
CATAGCTAGTAAATAGAAAGAGTCTGGGTTCAAATCTATACTTTTTGGCTCTAAAATCTTCTTTAAGGATTCGAAGTCACAACTAGATTTTATGGTCAATACAAGCGCTGCTCACCAAAATCTTTAGGCTCACAAGACGCAGAATGGCCACGTAACTTCCTCTTGGCAATGTAATGTCATTAGAAATGATGTCCTTTACTTCCATGCTTCTCATACTCTCCCACAACCATAAGGAGGATGGTTTCACTACACAATAGTGGAGACTCTGTCAGTCTAAACTGCTGAGTTTCTGCATAGAAGACAGTTGCCTTGAAAAGATGACTAGGTTTACATGAATGATGAGAAAGAATTGAATTTTTTTGTAATGGATTCTGGGATTTTGTTGCTGCAATATAATATATCCTTTCCTGACTGAATCAGCTATTCATGTTCAGATCTTCATTTTGATTATATGGGCCCTGTGCCTGACTTCCTGAACTAACTCTTTCTTACTAAACCTTGCCTCTGCAAGGTTTATTATTCTCCACTTTTTCTTGGGGGGTGGGGTGTGTGTGTGAGTAATATGCCTTATACCCTAGTCTATTCCTAGTAGATCTCACATTTATTTGTGCTAGCCAACTACACTTCCCCAGGAGCTGAAGTTTTGGTTCAGAATGCCTGTCTGTGCATTGACCAGTTAGATATCTGCCTGGTTGTGTTGCCCACCCAATGCTGTGGTATACCCAGATAAAGTACTCTTTCTAATTTCCTAGCCCCTGAAAACTACACTGTGAAGTGTTCCGGATATTGTGACTTTGGTAAGCTTTTCTAACTAGATACAATTATTAATTCTTTGCTAAACCTACCCCTTAGTCCTTCACTCCCCTGCTGAATTAGTGCTAGTTTCTGATTCTGGCTTTCCATTACTGTCTCTTATTTATAGCCATGGATCTCTGGTTATCTTAGTTAAAGCCACTTTATGTGTGCCCAGAATACCTACACTTGCAAATCAGAAATTTCATGAGCTTTGATAGATTAAGCTCAACTTCCAATCATCTACTTCAGTATCCCTCATTCCTTGGCACTTTTTAGTTTTCTTCCTCTTCTGCTACTACTAAAGATGACAAAAATAAAGTTAAAATGAATATTTAATACCTGAAACCTAGGCAAGGAACCAAAAGGAAATGTCTGTATGAATAAGTGTAAACTTTGCATCAGTTATGAATAATTGTAGTAGGCATAATTCTTCCCACCATGTCCAAGATTTAGGGATACATGCCCTGGATGATCCCTTCCTGGATGTGAACAGTACCTGTGGATACGATGAAACATCACTCCCACAATTATATTACATTTTATAGGAAAAAGGATTTCCTAGATGTAATTAAGTTTCCTAATCAGTTGACTTTCAGTTAACTGAAAGAAAGTTTTTCATAGGTGAGCCTGATGTAATTAAATCCCTTACAAGATATAAGAACTCCTGTTGGCCTAGAAGTAAGCAAAAATGCATGTTGTAAACTGTCCAAGGAAGGGGCTATGTGGCTAGGACCTAAGAATTATTGTCAGCTGATAGCCAGAAAGAAAATGGGATCTCAGTCCTACAACCAAAAGGAACTAAAATTTATCAACAACTTGAATGAGCTTGGAAGAAAGTTGTCAACTCCAGAAAAGACTACAGTATTGGACAGTCCTTTTATTTCAGTTTTGCATAATACTGAGCGGAGAAGACAGTTAGGCCATGCCTTAAAATCTGACCTCAGAAACTATGAGCTAGTAAATGTGTGTTGTTTTAAGCCACAATTAAGAAATCCCCTATGGAATATATGTAGCAATATAAAACTAATAGAATTATCAACTGTTCAAATGGGGAACAAGAGATAACTGATTAGATACCGGTATAAACATAAAGGAAAAATAAGGTTTTGCAAACAAAAGGTCATTATTAATTCCTTTAAATTGCTAAAAAGTAAAGAAAATAGATCTTACACAGTGAGAGAACAAGAGTCCCACTGACGTCACTCTAGAATAATTTATTGTAAATTTACATTAACTTTTTTTATTTAAAAACTATTATACTGTCGTTAGTGACTTTACTGTGATACAAGTGATATGCAATTTACCAAACATAGTTCAATAAATTTTGACACATTTATGCATTCATGAAGTCATCTAAACAATAAAGATTATTAATATATCTACTATCCACAAAAGTTAGGTCTGACTCCTTTGTAATCCCGGTTAATCTTGCTCTCTACAATGGGGAACAACATGGCCAAATGACAACTTAAAATGATGATATTATTTTTGGCTCTTCTTTATAACTGTCTCTTCATAGTGTACATGTGAAAACTTTTTCTTTTTAAATGGTTTGGCAATTTCAAACCTGGCTCATGTGGAACCAGTAGGGGAATGTAGATAATAAAAAGAGACAAAAAAAAAAAAAAGATTTGTTCTTATTTTCAAACAAATGATTGTTACTACAATCATGAGTTTTTGCATCTAGGTATAAGTCAGCATTTCCTAATCATGTTTAGACAGTAACTCATTTCCACAATACATTAATCAGGAAAACAAGATGTTCTTCCACCATTTTACAAGTCTAGCCATCTCTCCACCCACACTTCTTCCCTCCCAGCATTATTTACACACATCTATTAGTCTTTCTTTTTCTTTATCTACTCCAGCTTATTTTTGGATCTACCCACCACATAGGGAATTAATAACGGAGAAGAACAACAGGGACCTCTTTTCCCTGGACATCTATCATTCTCTTAGGAAATATTGATTTTTAGAATTAACCAGATATGTTTTAACTAAGTAATACAAAAGAAACCTAAAATAATTTTTTTCAATGAGGTATGTAAAATATGCATTTTCCCTTTCATTTTTTAGAGTTTATGGAAATCAAAAAGAAAGTTCAAAAAGAAAGTAGTGAAGAATTAAGAATAATTACCTTTTGTGGTTCATATTCCACTAATATGAAGGTTGGGGTCTTTAGAAATGCTGTAATTTTATTTTATAAATTTTAATGTTTGTTTCTCAGTATATGAGTCTGAAGTTTTGCAACTGGGTACCAGATAAACCTTTAAAAATTCAGCTCATTCTAATATAAATTCTTTCTTACTTTAGATAATATTTTCAAGACTACTACTAATATTTCCTGCTTTATAACATTTTACATTCTTCAAAGCATTTCACTTATATTCTCTTTTCTGATACTATCAGTTTCCCTGTGAAGCAGCCAGGACAAGTGGTTTTATTCCTATTTAATGCTAGAGAAAAACTGAAGAACAGATTTACTGACTTGCCAAGGGCTGGTCAACGGTGTTGTTCAGTATAAACTCAGATCTTTTAGGTCTTTCTCTCACCCAGGACTATTTGTGCTCCTTTCCTGATAAGCATTATTTTAATAAACTACCAAATAATGGAAAGGAAATGATATATATTGTATTCTCTTACAGTACATTTGGAATGGAAGAGTTCCTTCTAAACTATTTCTTCATCTCAGACAAATCAAAATAGCATAATGCCAAAAATAAGAGTTTTGCTGAAACGTTGTTCAAAAAAGACAGTCCTGAAATAGTTAAGGGTCAAAATTAAATAGCTTGCATTTAGTTCCCTCTTGTGTAGAAAAAGACAAAAGCATTGCAATTGTGCAAGTTTCTGCAGGCAAAGCAAAGCTTGTAAAAGATCCTCCCCATCTGTGTTTATTATGGCAAATAATGTTTAATCTTCCACCTTAAGTTCCAGTTGCCAGATCTTTTTTTTTGTTGTTAAAAAAAAAATGGCATGAAAATAGAAGGTAAAGCCGTCTTTGAGTCCTCATTGTCTACAGAATAATTCTGAACAAATCTCTGCTCTAGGCTCCACCTGTCAGCTCCTAAAAGAAGAAAGACAGAAGAATGGCTCCGTAATTTCCATGTGAATAGGGAAAACCATTTCCCAGATCCACTGTTCAGATTAATACAAATGACACTGTTAAAAGGCATATTCACCAAGGTAATGGGGGAGGGGACCCATCCAAACCAAAAGCAAACAGGAATATAGTTTTCTTGTTTCAGAAAGTGCCAAGGGTGGAAAATAAAATGATTTTAAGGCCAAGAACAAAAACACTACCACGCTAAAGTGGGTGGCATGACTCTATAGCAGTGCTGTCAATTTCTCAGGTTCTCATAGGCTATATCACTTGGAAGAATGGTCTTGATTGACAAAAACAGTGAGTAGAGGTGAAGAAGCTACATACCAGTGGGAATGTGGATAAAGCAGATGCCAAAGTCTTTTGAGCTATCACTTTAGGCTCCCACAATGATATAGTGGGCAAACTTCCATCTTCCAGTAACTGTAAAGGGATGAAGTGGCTTATTTTCAGCAATTTGTGGGTTTAGTCTTATTAACATACCTTTTCCCTTCACCTTCTTCCTTCCAGACTCCTTTCTTACTTCCAGCCTTCATACATTTCCAATTTACCCTCATTCCAAGTTCTTGAATTCTCTGACATTAACCACTTTAATAAGCCAAATGTCTAAAGTAAACCTGGAACTACTAAGTAATCGCTCTCCTCCCTCTTCCTTGCATGTATTTATGCTAAGTGGTGACTCATCACAGCCTAGTTCCAAGTAAGATCTCACAGGTCTCTTGCTTTCTTGCTCTCCCTTCGCTCTCAAGGCAGGGACGGGGGAGCTGCTCTCTAACATTCTTCTTATTGCTCTGCCTTTTTTTTTTCTGCTTCATGTTGTTCTGTATATTGCCATCAGATCAATCTTTCTCTGATGACTCTTTACTCAAATTACTCTTTTGCTCAAAACTTTCCAGTAACTCTTTATTACATACAGATGAAAATCCAAACTTCTTAATCTGGCCTTTACATATGTTGTAGGAGGTAAACCACGGTGGGCCAGGAGGACCCCTGCACATCCTTACTGAGTATGCCAGCTGCAAGGTCTGACCATCTTCTGGCCCTTAGCCATTTCTGTGGCTAGTAGCATGGCAACTAAGTCAGTCATGGCAAATGCAGCCTGGCTCCCTTGAGCCTGCTTGCTCCCTGGGGAAAGGAGACCAGTTTGCTTACTGCTTACTATAAAAGGTGCTGAGCCTTGAGTCCTAGTTTCTTTTGTGGCACCACAATCCCCTGTGTTTATCCATTGCATCACCCCTTTGGGATAGAGTGACTTTGAGACAGAGGGCTTTGGGACAGGAGGCTTTGGGACAGCAAAACCAGCACAACCATGCAGATGCTCCTGCTGTTTTCTGTGCTATGAGTAAAGAACTGTCTTGTCCAGATCCATGGAGTCTTGTTTTCTACTTTTGGCAAACATGGAGTTTTGCTTGCTTCGTCTAGGAGAGTGGAGTTCTTCCTTGCCAAAGTATTTTCATAATCTATACTTCCTTTTAGTGCTGAATATGTATTTGCTTAATAAATCAATTAATAAACAAATCCTCGACACCAGCCAAATCATCCTGGGCTCTTTTCACTTAGAAACCAGTGCTTACCAATTCTGCTCACACTGTTTCTTTTATTTGAAGTTTTCTTTCCTTGTATAACATCTTGCCCAAATCCTTCCCTTCCATTCAGAGCCCTCTCTAACGTCACCTCATCAAAGCCTGGTGCAATAAATCTCTTCTTTCTTTGACCTCCCACAAAATATATGTATATCTCATACGATACTGAATGCTTTAAGTATAGTATTATATTTAGGTATTTTCCATTTGCTTTCAAAACAATAGGCATTTGTTGACCTCTTAATGTATGGCAGGAACTGAGCTATTTGCAGAAAATGCTGGACATGCAACAATGAATAAGATATGGACCCTATCCTCATTAACTCTGTCTGTAATAGAATAGTCCTGTATAAAGGGATATATTCTGCAACAAGGGTATGACTGCACTGCTATGGCAGGACAGCAGGGACTACAAATATTTTTTCTTGAATGGAAGATCTGGGAAAGCTTCAGAAGTGGGCGTACTTTTTTCCCCTGTGTTTGTCATTTATGCCCCTTTGTGTCCATAAGCATAGGGGTTATCTACCTTACTAGTTCATAGAAAAAAAGTTTGTATTATATTATCATCGAATCTCTCACAATAGACTAAACATTCATTTATTTAGTTAATTTAATTCACTAGTTATTTTTTAGTATTAAATTTATTTAGTAGATTTACTGATCACTACTAGGGACAAAGTAGTAAACTAGGGACCAAGGAGCCTACACCTTTCCTATAAATGTACCCCATGCTTTAGGAAAATTCAACCTCTTGCAACTGATGTCTCTGGGACTGTACTCAGAGGGTTGAATGGTCCTATGGTGTTATGTACCATTTTTACTTAAAATGTTCCAGCTCAGATAAAAACTTCTTTATTGCCCTAAGCTAATTTCAATAGTACTGTAGTCTTTACATAGTTTCTGTATGTGGCATACTTCTATTCATGCTTAAATGTTCAGCTCCAATGGCATTTCTTCTCATCTTCATTGCTCTCTACATTTAAGCAGAGTAACTGCATTTCTACCCTTTCTCTGCTTCTGTGTCATTTGTTAATTTCTTTACTCTATCACAGTTGAATTTTAAATGTTTGATTCCCCTTTAACTGTGAGTTACTTGAAGGCAAGTATTTTTCTCAGTGGTGTTTATTTTACTAGTGCCTACAGAGTTCCTGGCACTTAGAATTTACTAAGTAGGTATTTAATGGTTGATTCCACAACATCTCCTTATCTAAATTTCTGACATCTGATTGAGCAATTGTAGTCAAACATACTTAAGAACTGATTTTAAAATGCTCTTGTAAAGAATATGTAAATCAGACCAAGAACTTGTATTTAGAATATATAAAGGATGCATATAACTCAAATAAGCAGATAGACATCCCAATAAAAGATGAGCAAAGATTTAAATAGACACTTCACAAAAAAAAGATTTATAAATGACCAATAAGTCATGAAAAGATGGTCAACATCAATAGTCATCAGGTGAATACAAATAAAACTTTGATGAGATACCATTTCACAGTCTTGAGAATGGCTTAAATAAAAGACTGGCAATACCAGGTGTTGGTGAAAATGTGGAACAACTGGAACTATCTACATATTGTTGGTGAGAGTATAAAATGTTACTTTTGAAACCAGTTTGACTGTTTCCTTCTAAAGCTAAACATGCACTATACCTATGTTACAACACAGCAATTCCAGTCTTAGGTATTTACTCAAGAGAAATTAAACTCTATGTCTGCACAAAAACTTGTACGTGAATGTTCACAGTAGCTTTAACTTGGAGACTATCTAAATGTCTGTCAACTGATGAATGAACACATAAAATGGGGCATGTCATGTGATAGAATTCTACACATTTAAGGAACTGGCTACAGACACATATAACATGGATAAAACTAAAGATCATTGACTGAGTGAAAGAAGGCAGACTAAAAATAGAGTACCCATTTTTAATTCCATATATGTAAAATTCTAGAAAATGCAAACTCACTTACAGTTGCAGAACACAGACTAGTGGTTACCTGGGGGTGGGGGCAGAGGTAGTGCTGGATTGAATAAGGGCACAAGGAATATTTTGGGGGTGATGGAAATGTTTGGTATCTTGATTATGGCGATGATTTTTTTCACTAGTATATACACATGTCAAATTCATCAAAGTGTACATCTTAAATAGCTGCAATTTATTATTGGTAAATTATAGCTTAATTATACCTTATGAAAGCAATAAAAGTAGTATTTAAAAAAAATAAATGCCACTGTGTCTTATAGAAACTATGCTAGAAATGAAGTTCAGTGTCATAATATAATTAGGAAAGACCCATTAGAAGCTGCCTCTGATAGTTGTCATTACCTTCACCCACCTTGACCACCATCTGTTCACAATGGAGGGGACATCTACTCCCCACAAATAGCATTTGGAACTCATTCAGATTCATGCCTGGTACAAACTATGGGACTAACACAGGAAACACTTGGGAATATTTAGGAGACTTATTTTCAATAGAAATGATGGGTTGGAAGAAAGCCCATCTGAGATACCTCTAAGGTGTATTTTTTACTGGACCAAATTCCTTAATAATGCTGGTGTTAGAAGACAAGTTCAGTATTAATAGCATCCTTACTGGCTAGAAGCATATTACCAGGCTTTTACATATAGTAATGTTTTGGGTGGTGAAGCTATGTAAGAGTGAGGGGTGACACAATGGGATTCTGTCCTCCAGAAGCATATGGTCTGTTGGAAAATCATGACATAAATATACCAAGAAAGACATGGATTATAAATCACGTACAAAAATCAAGAAAAGATTTACACACAGAGAGAAAAGAGAAGAGTCCTCTACCTTTTGGGGCAGGTTGGACAAAAACTTCGGAGTTGTGAATTTGACGTTTAGACCTGAGATGGCAAGGAAGTTTTATATAGTTTTAAATTTTTAATAAAAATTATGTATAGCTATGATTGTGGATACAAATGCACTAACTTCTCTGCTCTGAAGCCATCTACAATGTGGAATTCACACTCTATTGTGAAGAAATATCCAGATTAAAAACATTTTTAAAAAGAAAAGAAAAATAATAATTAAAGATGGGAGTATAGGTGTCTTGAATAAATAGTGTTTGAAAAGCAAATTTTAGGTAAGTTTACCAAAGTAGATGACTTTAAAATTCTGTGTGTGTGTGTGTGTGTGTGTGTGTGTGTGTGTGTATGTGTGTGTGTGACAGACAGAGACAGAGCAAGAGACAGAGAAACAGAGAGAGAGAGAGAGAGAGAGAGAGACTGAGTTAGTAAGCTCAAGTGTTCCTATGTTTTTAGTAACACTTTCATAGGTGTCTGAAACAATTGCTATTCTTCTTCCTCTATCTTTCTGTGTTTTCTCCTTTCACTTGAATTTCTCCCAAATTTGCCATAAGAGTGGTCCTGAGATGACATGAAAGGCCAAATACTAAGTAGAAAGGAGAGTTGACTTATCCGCTGACTTCTGCCATGTGCAGAAGAGATCTGTTAGTCTTGACTTGCAGATGAGGCTCTGACACTATATCGGTCATCAAGGGGGTGTCAACAATAAAGGAATTTTAAAAGCTTGTCCATCTTGCCATACCATCCAAATTCCTTAAGTGCCATGAGGAGCAAAATCCTGACAGGAATAACTGTAGGTTTACTATTTTTAAACTTTAATCAACCTGGGAATGGCATAGCTTCATTGACTCTATGATAAAGAAGAAAGAAAAAGGAAAAACAGGCAATGAAATCCTTGCCCTTCTCATATGTTTGGAGAAAACATGGCTACTAAGTTGAGATTTTGTTTTGACATAAAAATTAGTTAAGAAAATTGGAAGAGAAGGAGGAGCACTTGGAAACAGAACAGAGTATACATTTCATAAAATGCCTTGTGTCTTGGTACCTTTAATTGGTATTGAGTGAGAGAACTTCCATCTGGAGGCAGAATAAATACTTTTTATTAGGGAGAGATGATAAGATCTGTACTCCTAGTAAAGGGTAAAAATGTACAACAAAGCTGTCTTTTCCTTCCTTGGGCTTTTTTTTCCAAAATCAGTTATCAGATGTATTCATTTCTCTCTGTATTTTGATATTTTCATCTCCCCACATTTATTTATTTATTTATTTTGGTTGAGAAGAACCTGATCTCTGAATTTAGACTTTTGGGTTAAAGTCCCAAGTTCACCACATATTGCATGTGTGAGCTCAAGCAAATTATTTAACCTCTCTGAATCTCAATTTCCTCACCTAAAAATGAGGGAAAAAAGTAATAATCATTGCAAAGGAATTGTGAGAGAATTTATTGGTATAGACCATTAACACTGACTTACCACAGAACCTGGTGCCTTAGAGGTCCTTAGTAAGTGTCAGTCTTTCATGGTTGTCATTTCCCAGCCTTGGTGGCCTGACTCTTCCTCTGCTTCCCGCACTAGGTGGACACCTGAGAAGAATATTCATGAACCTAAGGCTTGGTTAAGCAAGGACTCAGGTGAGGCCAGGTCCTACTAATTTCGTTGGGTCTGGTTACTCAAATGCAGAATCACAACATAGCAGTCTAGTGAGACCAAACATTTCCAGACCACCTGTTTTTCCTAGTACATGCCACTACCTTGGAGGGGGCGGTAGGGAGTGGGAACAGGAGGGATGAGGACAAGGAAGAGGAGGAGAAGGCAAGTTCATCTTCTGTTTTGTGGCAGTAATAAATGAGAGCATTCAGAAATTGTTAAAATAAGAAGCCAGAGTAGAGTTGCCATGAATTATAGTTATTGGTATTATAAGCAATAGAGTATGAGCAAAATGTTAAAATAAGTAACCAAACTTAAGTATGGAAAGGGGAAAATAAAAAGGGAAAAGGAAATAATGCCGAAACAGCATCACTAGTGGTTGTCTTCGGGTAAAGAGACTGTGGGTACTATTATTTCTATTATGTTTTATACCTTTCAGATTTATTTCTTTATATAATCTCTAGTCTATCTATCTCTATCTCTATATCTACACCTATATATCTATATCTGTATCATTCTGTGTGTGTATTGCATCCATATATCTATTTGAATGTATGTCTACATCACAGTACTTTAAAGGCCAGCAGTAGGTCTCTTACAAACTAACAGAGCCTTATTATTTTAAAGAATTGGAATGTACAATATTTCCATAACACTTTGACTTTTTTCATACTTTAAGTGTCACATACTCTCCCTCTTTCAAGGAAAAACAAAGAATGGATTCTTAGGGGCTTCAAAAATCTTGGAGTCAGAGAAGCAGACCAGCAAGGAGCTGCAGCTAATAGAATAATAACGTTAACATGTGTCTAACTCTTTGATGTTATCTCATTTTATGTTATTTTTTCATTTTATCCTTAGAATAACTCTCTGAGATTTGCAATGTGGCAGAATAATTTATTGATATTTATTTCAATAAATGGGTTTATCAATCCATTCACTCATTTCTTAATTCATCCAACTAGTATGTATTTACTCCTTCTATGAGCCAGGAATTCTGGCTAGTACAAAGGATAATAATGAGATAAACAGAACAGACTTCTATTTGGGAAAGACAAACAATAAACCAGTAAATGAATAAGCACACAAGATAGTAAGAGATGCTGGCAGAAATAAACAAGATACTGGAAGGACTTTTTAAAATAGGATTGCCCGAGAAGACCTTTTTGAGTAAAAGACATTTGAGCTGAGATCTAAAGTATAAAAAGGAGCCAGGCTGTGCATTGAGTTGGAGAAGGAGGGTTTGAGAAAAAAGAACAGCAAGCATAAGTGCCTACGGCAGAAAGAAACTGGAGCTGTTCCAGGAGCAGAAATGATGCTACTGTGGCTTTAGAAAAGTGATGAGAGAGATGTGGGGAGGGAAAGGATGAAGGTTTTTCTCTCCAGGGTTCCAAACAAATATCTAGAGCCTCTGTACCTCCTTGCCTAGGGAAATCTTGTAAACAACTGCTGGAAAAATAAGAATTTTTTGGTCTTTTATAAAAGCTTCAGCTGGCTATAGAGTATGAGATGGCTGAATGGGTAAAAGAGAGGGAAACATGTCTCTTCTTGGTTGTTAAATACATAGATACATAGGCAGATGATTAGATAGATAGATGATAGACAGACAGACAGACAGTCAGACAGACAGAAAGACAGATGATATGCAGGGTTCCCAGAGACTGAGAAGTAGACAAAGGTTAGCAGTTCCAGAGGTTGGGGAAGCACCTGTTTCTTAAATGTGCCTTAGGGACGTGGCATGACCTCCACTGGAAATAATTATATGGAGACATATGGAGGATCACTGCAGCTGACCTACTAGGCACTCAGAATTTATTAATATGAACCAGTGACCACTGGGCCTGGTCAACCTTTTGGTACTGAGAAGGAGCGTGGCCCAACCAGCAAGGTTTGGGTAGAGGCAGGTGGGAAATAATGACTAAAATTGACAATGTGTCAGGACAGGATATGGGGGCAAAAATAAGTAATTTGCTAATTATTCAGTGAGTTCCCCACACCTAGATCTACTCTGCTATTGTTTTCTCTGCTCTGTGCCCAGGGAGGCCCATCACCATGGTATCCATCATCCACTTTCTCTGGTCTTCTGACTTCTGGGATTCAGCCAATGGGAGACCTGGGCAGGTACAAGAGTGTGGGAGGAACAGAGTTCAGAGAGTTGTTAGCTTCCTTCCTCTCAGCCACTATGCTGGCAATGGCTATGTTTCTGGGACCATAGTTCCTGGCTGCCAGCCCTTTTTGAGGGGCTCTAGGTCTCTCACTGACCTGGTAACATTTTTCTGCCCCTCCCCAGTTAGGCTTAGGAGAGGTCACAGCTTCTTGCTGTTGTTAAAACCCATGCATTCTCCTGTGTTAGTTTTCTTAATTCTGCTCACATGCTCTAACCAGTCCTTTCATTAAATCCCTTTCAGATCAGTCCCTTAGAATGGGCCATCTAGTTCCTGCTGGCACTCTAATGGACTCAAGTCTATTAAAAGGAAAACAGTGATATTTCATATAAACTCAAGTTTGTGGACCAAGACTCATACCTTCTCCCTTAGGATGGGAGTTATTCTTACTCATTTTACAGAAGGAGAAAGGTTTAGTAAGTTATCCAGGTCACACAGCAGTTAGTGAGTGACAGGGCCAGGACTTGAACTCAGTAATTCTGACTCCATGGCTGGTGCTCTTTTCTATATACCAAATATATCAGAGCTAAACAAAACATTAATCTCCTCATCCTACTAAAAATAGAAGGGAGTGGCTAATCAGCAAGGTACCTTCCACTTTATCATTTCAAGACTATATGCCCTCAAGCTCTCTAAATCTGAAAAGATGAAGGAAGTTTGGCTTCAAAGAGAAAACATGTTTGTTCTAACAGGAAGAGCTTTCCCCCCTTGGAGGCTTCCAAATGCTGCAATGTTAAGTAGCTCCTTGATTTTCAGCAAGATGAGCATTACTATGCCTTGCCAATAGGTCTCATGGTTGTTACAAGGAGAAAAGGAGTCTAGTCTAGTCCTGTGGAAAAAATTCAATGTAACTTCTCCAGTTAAAGTTCCTTTTACAATACCCATCAGTTAAGTGTCACAAACAAGCCTGCTGTTTCCTTTTTTAGTTGACCTATTAAAGGAAAGGCATGTGCAAATACAAATATTTTTTTGTTTTGTTTTTCCTTGAAGACAAAATAGTCCCAGCCATCCTAATCTGGACATCCATTGGTCTGGGCATTATGTGCACAGAGTGTTTTTAAAGATGAAGTAACTGGATTTTGTATTTTGCCTAGAAACAATGCTACCCATTTAATCCCTACTGCCTTATATCTAACCCTGTCACTCACATTTTTGAAGGTCATGACCTTCACAGTCTAAGTCCGGAGATTTTGGTCTAAACCCATATCAGAGAGAATATTTTCTCCATTAGCAAATGATCATCTTTGTTTTGCTGAGAATTATTAGCTTATTTCCCTGTTATTCTTGGTGTTTGCCTGCAAAAGGCCTAGAATTACTTTTAATTTAAATTTAAAGTTTTTATTCAAGTATACCATACAGGCAGAAAAACAAAAAATGATAAATGTACAACGCAATTTTCCCAGTGTACACACATCCATTTAAATATCACCACATTATCTGAACCTTCCCCAAAGGTAACCACTCTTTTTTTTTGTCTCTATCACCAGTGATAGATTTTGCCTGTTTTAGATATTATATAAACAGAATCATACAGTATAACTTTTGCATCTGGTTTCTTTTGCTAAGTATTATGTTTGTGAGTTTTATCTATATTTCAGTGTAGCAAATTTATTTTCATTTCTATACAGTATCCCATTGCATGATTTTATCAAAATGTATCTGCTTTACTGTTGATGGAAATTTGGTTGTTTCTCTTTGCTATTACAAATAATACTACAATGAAGATTTTGACAAGTTTTTGTGCACATGCAAATGTATTTCTGTTAAGTAATTCCCTAGGAATAGAATGGCTGGGTCAAATGGTATGCATATGTTCAGCTTTAGTACATGCTGCTAGTTTTCTAAAAAATTTATTTAAACCCTTTTGAATACTGTATGAGAGTTACAGTTTCTCAACATCTTTTCCAACACTTGGTTTTGTTATTCTTTTTAGTTTTAGCCATTCATATGTATGTTAATTTGTATTTTTCTGATGATTAGGGAAGTTTAACATTTTTTCCTATCATGATGGGCCTGTTCAATATTTTTCTATCTTTTTAAAATTATGTTGTTTGCATTTTTCTTATTGATTTATAAAAATTATTTACTCTTACTGAGTGTTTTATTAATTACAGATATAGTAAATATTTTCTCTAACTGGAGACTTACCTTTTCATTCTCTGAGTGATGTCTTTTATGAACACTTTTCATTATTTTAATCATTTCTGCTTTTATTGCATTTTCATGCCTTTAGATTTATAGTGTTTTTTCCTGTTTTGAACATATCATAGACAAAATAGACATAATTTTATTTGTAAAACATCTCAAAAATAATTACAAACAGAAATATCATTTCATGGTAGAACTAGGAAAAAGGCATGGTCAGGACTAAAAAAGATCATAAAATAGTGCTAACACCAGACCCTAGTGAACACAGAGTTGATGCACTTCTGTTTCAACACTACAGGAGAAATATTAAGACTGAGTATTTGATGATATTAACAGGCTTTTACTAATTTTGCTTTGATGTTGTAGTTGAGTTTTTTAAAGTAGAGTTCCTGCCTTTGGAAATACATACTAAAATATTTACAGATGAAATTGTATGATGTCAGGAATTGCTTCAAAATAATCTAGAACGCAGGAGTATTGGACACAGCTGATAATTGTTGAAATTGATTATGGGTACAGGTGTGTTTTTTATACCATTTTCTATACTTTTCTAAAATGAAAAGTTAAAAAGAGAAAGAAAAAATGGGAAGATAAGAATTATAGATATTGAGTCTAGACAACTCTTTTGAGGAGTTTTGCTATAAAGGTAAGGGTAATGAAAGGTATTATCTGGAGAGAGCTGTGGGATCAAGAAAGATTCAGGGTATTTGTTTTGATATGTTCCATGTTAAAACTTGTGTGTAAGGTCAAGGAAAACATACTGAGATGTCCTAAATTAAATTACAGTAGTCCAGAAGATGAGAGGAAGAGACAAGAAGGAGTTAATCAGTTAACAACTACAGAACAAAACCAACTGAAGGAGGCTTTCATTCCTGAGTCTATGTCAGAACTTTGAATTAACTTCCAGGTGGCTATTTCTGAGATTATCTACAAAGAGAATAGCCAGGCATCACTGTACCCTCTGCCTCTGCTTCCTATTTACACATAAACTTTCTAATTCTTGCCTATAACCAATCCAAAGGAACATACATTTCTTCCTGTGGACTCTGCATCTATCCCAGAACTGTAGCTGCTCAACTTACTCCACCCACCTTACTGTGGCCAGTGTAAACTCTTTCAAAACAACCCTCATCTTTCTTTCCCTGCCCATCAGCTCCAGGGTGGGGGACATGCGCCTTTTCCATCTAATCATACTGCTGGTGGTTTGAACTTTATGCTCCAGGACTCAGTGTTTTTCTTGCTAGCAATGACTTGATAACACTTTTCTTTAAAAAAGCTTTCAGTTGAGGAAGCTAATTTTTTGTTTTAGAATAGAAACAAAGACTGGCAGTTGGCACATTAGCTTCAGGGAGGTGTTTTCTTTGTGGCAGCAAAGGAAGGTAATTAGACTATGATGTTTTACTAGAGTAAATATTAGCATTTGTTAATATAAGACATACAAGTATTTTATACTCTGTACTTTTTCTGTATATTTAACTTAAACAGGCAAGTCACAGAAGTATAAATACAAAGGTCAATATGCATATGACAAGGTTTTTAACCGTAGTATACACAAAGAAATGCAACATCATACAAGATACTTAAAAACTTTTTAGACTAAAGGGGAATATGCTAAGGTGCATCTACATTTAATTTGTGAATTCTTTTTGAGACAATAATTCTGCCTTTAGGAATCCATTCTTAGAAAATAATAGAGGAAGTAGGCAAAGTCATACACATGGAGATGGTCTTCAAAAAATATTTTTATTGTAGCAAATATTAGAAACAATGTAAAGGCTTCCAAATAGGTGATTGAGTAATTCATAATGTATTTATCCAATGGAAAACTACGCTATCATTAAAAATCCAGATGCTTTATTGTCATGAGTGTATATTTGTGACATATTGTAAAGTAAAAGTAAAATGACAGAAAAAAATGAAATATACCATCTGTTTTTATTTTTTTAGTATACATATTGAGATTATGTGCATAAGTCGGGCTTTATTATACAGTGCACAATGAGCTCATGAATATTTGGTAATTTATTTGTAACTAAAATCTCCACATCTTTTGTAATGAGTATACATAATTTTCCAAATAGAATTTGGAGATATTGTCACTTGAAAATAGGAAGACATTAAGAACTAAAAATAAGAATTTTTTGAAGCTAAAATATAGGAATTTGAACAGTTTCTGAAGACAATGGAGTCACATCATTGGTTCCTATACAATAATTTGTTATCATTTATTGTCTATCTGCAACTCTTTCTCTATGGAGGATGGAAGAAGACTAACCAGATAACATCCAACTGGAGGTTAATACATATGATACAGCAGAGTAAATCATGTCTTCCCACAGGATGAATATTGTCCACAAAGGAGAAAAAATTGTTTTTTATTGGGTGAAAAAAACTTACTACAGTGATTGGTGACTCTCCAAAGCTTAATTCTACCCAATAAAGTATTATTTCTTAGTATTTAATTTCCCTCATTAAGAAAAAAATTGAGTATAATTTAAATGTAAATTATTTTAATTAATTACATTACACAATTTGCAGCCATAAAATTTTAATTAAATGATTTTTTTCTTCAAAGGGAGCAATAATGATAAAGAGATTTAAAAATATGGAGTTGATGAATTAATTGAGACATGTTTTTCTCCTCCAACGGGTGATGGAGAATTTAGTATTCTTTTACTTCTCCAGACACCGATTCTATTTTTTTTTTTTAATTTTGGTTGTTCTGGATATGAGAACAGGTACAAGTTTTCAGGATTACATTATCTGGAGTCACTGACCCTAGTAACTGTTACTGATTGAATTCAGTCTAGTTTAGGTCTATAGATACATTATAAGGTTGCAAAGAAGCAGTTAGGACCTATGTTTGCCTCGCTAGATAACCTCTCCCACTCATCCTTGCCTTTATCTAAGTTTTCCCAAACTGTTTTTAAATCTTCACTGTATGTAGAGCTGTCTATCCATCCTGTCCTCCCTAGCATACACACTACATGCAAACACATCCATTCAAACACAAAGGTGGAAAGAAAGAATGAAGGTTGAAAATAACAGCAATGACTGGGCTTCTTTGTGAATGGGCTAGGGGAAAAGATGTACTGTACATGCCAAGGGATTTCACTGAGCTCTTGATGGATGGGAAGGACAATGGAGGGAGGGACTCATAAAGGATTTATGGGGGCCAGGATTAAGGGAGCGTGTGAGAATGTCGTCACTAAGCCAGTTTGAGGTGAAAGAAACATGTGGAAAACTTCAGTGAGACATTTGCTAATGCTTCTGCACAGGTGCAGCTGAATGAAGCTAACACCTTATATCAGAACCTCTTCACGTTGCCCAGGATGTCTGTGGGTAAACACATAAAGATGGTGCAGACAAGGAAGCTAGGCAGGGGAGTATTATTCCTACATTCCTTGCTCTCTGGGCTTAAAAGTGTAGTTTGATTCCAGACCCAGAATTTGCCTACCTATTTCTATCCATCCTGTTAGCTACAAAAAAAATTCCCAGTAAGGTCCTGGAGTCCAAGCTTTACACCTTCCTGTCACTTCTTTCTGTTCCATTTGGGCTGCTAACTGCTCTATAATACATTTGGGTCTGAGTGGAGTTATAAATATGGGGCGGAGATCTCAGTCTGTCCCTGAGATTATTTCTCTCAAGAGGAATCTCCCTAATGTAAAATGATATAACAGGGTGTGGGTGTATGAGAGAGAAAACATTTATTAAGATCCTATTGTGTGCCTGGTACTTTTATATGCATTACTGCTGAGATTCTCAAAGCTACCTGGCAAAGTAAGTTTATCTTCCTGGTTTTACTAGTGAGAAAGCTAAGTAGTAGAAAAGAGATTAAGATAATTTCTAGTTCAGGGTTACAATGATAATTATCGAAACTAGATTGAAAATCAATCGTTCTGGGCCAAATTCTGGAACCTTATTTCTATTCCACAGGGTGATACAAACTGAGTTTCATGTCATGTCAGTTTCACCTGTTATTTTTGTTTCAATGACATAGAGAACTAAGTAGAAGAGAAAATATCAGGGTGTACCTTATGTATTCAGGTTGTTTTATCATGAAGTTGTAATATGAGTGTACTAAGACTCATAAAAATATATTTCTTACTGAGGGGCATAGGCAAAAGAGTTCAAAAGTTACTATTATGCACCATGCTGTATACCACCTCCATTTTCATCACTCCTGCTCCTGACAATAAGCCTCAGGGCCTCTAAAATGGGACATAAAAATAAGCATGGTCTCTTATACTTATTTGAGCAGTATCAAGATAGACCTAAAGGGAACCAGGTAGTTATTACAATTAAATATATGTTGTAAGATGAAAGAAACTTTGGCTTCCTTTTGAGTTTTTTTCTGAAATTTGTTTGAAGTTGAGGGCCTATTAGTTTTATTATTTTCACCATTATTAGTGATGTATAGAGTAGGAAAGAAGGTAGGCAAAGGAAAATAAGTAGCCTGGAAAGTGCTACTTGGACAATCGACCATTTCTAGGCTGCATGAATTTTTGATTTTTTGAAAATTATTTGCAAGGTTGAACTATATTGTATCTTCAAGAAGATGTATGATGAAGAGATGTGGATAAAGGAAAAATAAAGTAGTTCAACAGTTATAAAAAGTAATTTTAGGACTTTGTCCTCATTACTTATAGTCATGTAACCTGATTATTTTTTATTACAAAGCAGACCACTGAGCATTTAGAATACTAAAACTCTAGAGAAATCAAGTCAATCGAGCAACCATCTCTCTTAAAAATACTGACTTAATTCACTCACATATCATTTGTGAATTGAGCATAATTATATTGTACTGTTGAGAGATGTACAACTCCTCCTTCTTTATGTAGTTAGGAAACATCATTGAGCACTTACTATTCTATACAAGGCACAGAGTGAGAGGCACAGAGACTTCAAAGAATAAGGTGGAAGAGAATTCTGTTAAACAATCTAGTGAACATAAAGCAAGACAATTAAGTGCTAGAAAAGGAAGGTTTTCTTTTTTTGATCTGCTAAAATAAATGCCAGGGGGGTAGATCAATCTAAGGAAAGTAATAATTCTCCAAAGTTTATTTAACTTCTCTAAATAACTTTTTTATTTTTGAATAATTTAGAATTAGTAAAAACTTACAAAAAGAGTTCCCATATGTCCCCATCTTCCCCCAGTATCCTCTAATGTTAACATTTTATTTGGTAAAACTAAGAAATTAACAATGGCATTGCCTACTAACCAAATTATATACTTTATTCTGGTTTCACCGGTTTTTCCATTGTTTCCCTTGTTCTGTTTTAGGATCCAATCCAAGACACTGCATTACATTTAACATGTGCTTAATTTTGATATTATTGCTGAAAATTGTGATTATCTTTCCAAGTTTGACTCTTTTGTAGTGGGCTAAGGGAATAATATAACAGGTGCCACCTGCTAAGATATTTGGCTGAATCACTGAAATCTTGATCAAAATGGAACTCATGTATTATCAGCTAGAGAAGCTGATTTTGAAGCTGGGTGATATAAAACCATGAATACCTCACTTTTCATCTTCAACTTGGTCATGAGAAGTGTTTCTTAGATTTTTCCACAATTAATTTATGGAAAATAAATAAATAAACACGCACATATATACACATACACAAACATACATACCTACATATATGTGTACACACACACACAATTGAAATGGGCCCTGTAGCTAATCAAGCCCAGTTCTTTCATTTACAACTGTAAGAACTGAGACCCAAAGAAATCTAAGTGACTTACCCAAGATCACTTAATAAATAAGTAGCCAATTTGGAACCCACTCTTGGCTCTTTTCCTCCCTTTGGAGAGGTACACAAATCCTTTTTCAAGTTCTGTAAAAAGTAAAATGCAATTCTTTTGTAAGAACAAGAAAATGGAGAGATAAGTTACAGAGAGAGTTAAAGCATTAAGGTGTCCTCTTTCCTCTCTCTCACCAAACTTAATACTATTTTTATCAAACATGTTCTCCATTGTGAAGAAGCTTTGCCATCTCTACATGTGTGGCCACAGGAGAATACCTAACCTCTTGGGTAGATAATTACCTGTTCTCAATTTTCTACCACATTATTTCAAAGAAGTTTGACTTCTCAAGTCTCTGGAGTTCCTCAGTGAGTACTTCATATCTCACTTTGGTTGGGGGTTGGTTGAGCTTTCTTTCCCTTTTTTTCTATGCTCTTTCTTTTCAAGGTTTGCTTTACCTGTGTTGAGTTTTAGTTAATATTTCCTTACATTACTAAGAAAACTAAACTGTGGCCAGGTACTTTGGAAAGAATGTCTATGGAATTCATAAAATGCTTCCTCTTAATCCACTGTGATTAATTTTTCCATGAGAATTTCAAGTCTATTAGACTTGTTTTCACAGCAGTTACTGAAAAAGGATACCTGTCAGGCATACCATATATTTATTGTAGATGCTGTTGTTAACAAAATGAAGTCAACATATCACTTTTCAGTTGTAAAGTGGTAGGTATCAAATGAATAACCAGAAACAAAACTTGTCAGTTTTGTCTGGAAAGCCATTGTTCAACACATACTAAATAAAACAAAGTGCGTCACTTTCAACGAGACGAGAGCTCAGTTTTTTAACTCATCACCTAGCCCTACCTCACACAGAAACAAAATAAATAAGACTATTCTTTCTTGTAGTATATGGAGCTCTTCAACAATGGCCTGATGTTCAACTAGAAATATAAGGAATCAGAATCCTTTTGAGGGAACTGTTTAGTTATGTCTAGATGCATAGGTGGAAAAAACATTTGCTTTGGATTCAGACACAACTGGGTTTAAATACAAGCTCAATATTTTATTATCTGTAAGACCTTGGATAAGTTATTTATTTCTTTTGGAAATTCATTTTTCTTATCTTTAAATACTTCTCATAACAAGGGTGAAGGTAAAAACTGAAAATATTGAATTTTTACCTTCTTAGCATTTTGCTATACTCCATAAGTCAGAATGTTTTAAAAATCATATCTTCCCAAATTATCAAATGAATAATAGTCTTAAATTGCATATTTAATTCTAGACACAACTCCCAACAAAGCTGTAAATATATTGAGATCTAGAGTCATAATATATGCTTCTTGCGCTTTGGTTTTCCCTGCAGCATCAATTGTTGTATCCCTTATACAAAGAGGGATCAATGTGATAAAGAAATAAACTGAATCAAATTGGTGAAACAGTCTTATAATGACTTAAGAAAGTTTCAAGTAAGAAATCCTCTATGGAATATAGAAAATAGAGTTATATAGAGGCCGAGTAATAGCCATCCCCCACAAAGACATCCATGTCCTAATACTCAGAACCTGTGAATAAGTTACTTTAAATGGCAAAAATGGATTTTGGTGATATTATCTTGAATAATATTGGTTGGTTCAATTTTATCACATGAATCCATGTAGGACTTCTAACTTACAAATCTGTAATATAATAAATTAAGCTGCAAAGTATGTAGTAATTTGTTAAAGCAGCAATAGAAACATAATACACTATATTCCTAGAAAGCTCTTCCATTTAAAGAAAGGAGAAAAGATAAGGAGACATCAGGTACCCAAAATGTTCATGAATATGTTTTCTTTCTTTCAGGTTTTGAAAATTCAGTGGAGAGTTCAGTGCCCTAAAATGAGAAGAAGGGTGAATCAGAGATCTGCTAACAGCAGAAGCCTAGAGCAGGTCAGTTTCTTAGTCATGAGCTCAAACTTATGGTCCATACAGGATAGCCCCAACTTCCATATGAACTTTGATGGCTAAAAGCCTTTGTTGAGCATAGACCTAGGGAAAGAACTAGGGTAGATTAAGAGCCTAGGACAGATGCCTTGGCTTAATCCTTGTACCCATCATTCACTAGCTCTGTGAATTTGGGCAAAACTCAGATTGATCTAAACTTCAGTTTCCTCACCTGTCAGATGATGATATTAAATGTACTTTCCTAGTGGGGGTGTCATAAAACTAATGCATACGAATCCTCAGCATAATTCTGTGTACAAAGTAAACATTAAAATACTTCTACCCACTTTTACTTATTATTTTTATTGGGAAAGAACTGAGATTTCTGAGGTCTAGCAAATAAAACAGGGTAGCCACTGAGGATTAATTTATTTGATCAAGCAAATTTTTCACTGTGTATCAAATACCACATATGGCACTGGAGATGGAGCAATGAATAAAACATAGTCTTGCCCTCACAAAGCTTTCAGCCTCCCAAAGAGTAGTAATAAAAAATGATAGGTTTATTTAACATTTTCAATCAGCAGCAAGGTAATTGATGATAATATAAACTGATTCACTATAAGTGCATATAAGCTATAAATATTTACGGAAGATTCCTATTAAGAGAATGACAACAGAATGTCATTGAATAATGTCAGGAAGACAATAGGAGAATTATGATATTAGTGAACTATATGAGGAGGTGCTCTGTTTATCACCGCCATTTTTGTGGCCGAAGTTCATTATTACAAATAAATTGGTGTCAAAATCTCAATAGCTATTAAAGATGTAATTAGATACATGCATATGCACAAAATCAGTTTACCCAGGCAGTACATTAGTGAAATGGTTTTTGTGGAGAGGGAAGATTAAATTCTTCCAAATAGTATAATAATGTACAAAAATAAGCAATCTTATTTTTGAATTCTGATGCAGAAGGAAGATAGGATTATCAGAACCAAATGAGAGAGAGTCAGGAAGCAAGAAATTTTGCATCTACACTGGTTAGGGCTGGTACCAGCCCTTGCAAAGTCAAAGAATAGGAGGGTAGTTCTTTGAGAGCAGTTATGATTAAAATGCTTAGATGAGCAATTAAAAACATGCTTGAAACAAAATAAAAAATAGAACATCTCAGCAAAACAATAAAAGATATAAAGTAGAAACAAGCGAAAATTTTAGAACTTAAAATTATAATAACAGAAATAAAATTTAAATAGACATACTCAGTAGTCAACTGTAAGTGACAGAGAAAAGAATCTGTGAACTGGAAGGCAGAACAATAGAAATTACCCAATATGAAAAGCAGAGAAAATGAGATGGAAAAAAAAAAATGAACAGAGCTTTAGAGACCTGTGGGATTCTAGCAAAAGATCTTATATTTCTGTTATCGGAGTCATGGCAGGAGAAGGAATCAGCAAATTTTTGAAGATAGGATAATTAACCCATTTTCTGTTTACCCTTGGAATTCTTATTGGCAGCGCTTGCAGCTGCAGTGTTTACCCAGAGATGACTTGCGAATTGAAGTCCTAACCTTACCCCCAAAATTTGTCACAAAATATCTCGCTTTTATTATTATTTTTACATCACTCTAATATATTGATAGTCTTTAAAAACAAATGACCTCATTCTATTTATAGCATTCTGGGTTTTTTTTTTTTTTTAGTGATATTTCCATTTACAAAATATGGTAATCCTCAATTGCTGAAACTGTCAAATCCTAGAAAAAGTAGCATTCCTACACATGATATTAACATCATTCTCGAACAATTAACCAAAGATTCATTTGATGAATCTGATTTATATGTCCATTTCTGTTACATTAGGATTAAAGAAAAGTTCTGTTTATAAATAACTTCAAGAAGTTTTCACATTTTATTTTTACATTGAAAACCGGGCAGATTTGCTTCAGCCTTAAAGAGTGTTTATGTAAAATTAAATTAACTCTAGAAGTAAGCTGTACTTTTTTTTTCTAAATGGGAAATGGGTTAAAATACATACTAATATATGTAAAATACATACTAATGCATGTATAATTGAAATCCCTGAAGGAGCAGTGAGAGAGAAAAGAGCAAAAGGCATATTTGAAAAATAATGGCCAAAAACTTCCCATTTTTGTTGAAACGTAAACTGTACATCCTATAAGATCAACAAGCTACAGGAATGCTAATGTAAACAAATCCACTCCAGACATTTTGTAATCAAAGACAAGACAAAAGAAATTTTGAAAGCATCACGAGAGAAATAACTCACGTACAAGGGACCCTCAATAAGGTTAACAGCTAATTTCTTATTGAAAGCCCTGAGGACAGAAAATAGGAGCGTGATGAACTCAAATGATGAAAAAAACTTACTATCAACCAAGAATTCTATATCTGACAAAATATAATTCATAAATAAAGGAGAAATTAAAATATTCCCAAATAAATAGAAACACAGAATTTATCACTAGTAGTCCCATCCTACAAGAAATGCTAAAGGGAGTCTTTCAGGTTAATATAAAATGGCAGTAGTTCGTAACTCAAACTCAAACAAAGAAATAAAAACAGTGGTAAAGTTAACTACATGAATAAATATAAAATTGAGTATTAATGAATTTTTGGTTTGTAATCCTTCTTTGACAAATATTTAGAGAAGACCAAAATTACCATAATAAGAAATTAAAGCAGGGACATTATTGCACATCTTTCAAAAATAAAAAGTATCTTAAGACAATATTATTAACAATCGTATGCCAAAAAATTATATAACCTACATACAAATTATCAAAACTGACTCAAGAAGAAACAAAATATAAATAGACATATAATGAGTAAAAAAAAATTGAATTAGTGATCAAAAACTTTCCTACAAAAAAAGGCCCATGTCAGTCGACTATACTGGTCAATTCTATCAAATATTTTAAGAACAATGAAAACCTATTCTTCCCAAATTCTTCCAAAATAGAAGAGAAGAAACACTTACTAACTCATTTTATGAACAGAGGTCAGTGTTATCCTGATACCAAAGCCAGAAAAAATACATTATAAGAAAACTATAGACCAATATTCTGAGCATAGATGAAGAAATTCTCAACAAAATGCTAGTAAATGGAATTCAGTAGCATATTAAAAAGATTATACACCATGGCCAAAATGGGATTTATCCCAGGAATTTAAGGATGGTTCACTAAAGTCAGTTGATATAATGTACATGTTAATAGAATGAAGAAAAAATCCCATATGATCATCTTAATCAATGCAGAAAAAGTATTTGCTAAAATCTAATACCCTTTTATGATAAAAACATTAAACAAACTAGGAATAAAAGGGAACTTTCTCAGCCTGATAAAGGGCATCTATAAAAACACATAGCCAATGGTGAAAGACTGAAAATAATCTCGCTAATATTAGGAAGAAGATATTGACGTTCATTCTCACTGTTTCTGTTCAGCATTGTACTTCAAGTTCGCATCAGGACAATTAGGCAAGGAAAAGAAATAAATGGCTGTCTGATTGGAAGGGAGGAGTAAAACTATCTCTAGTCACAGATGACATGATTTTATACACTGAAACCCGTAAAAAATACACAAAATATTATTAGAGATAATAAGTTTAGCAAAGTTTAAGCATGCAAGATAAAAATACAAATAATTTTTATTTCTTTACACTAAACAGCTGACATGAAGTCCTAAAGAATCCACATAATATTGTTAGAGATAATAAACAGGTCCAGCAAAATGACAGCATACAACATAAATATGCAAATTATTTGTATTTCTATATGCAAGCAATGAACAATCTCTTAATTATTCATTGAGTACTTAATGCCTCTCTACCTTTGCACATATTGTTCCTTTTGTTTGGAGTGGCCTTGTCTTCTCTGCCATCTCTTCTCCACCTGGTAAACTCCTATTTGTACTTAAGCGTAAACATAAATCTTTCCTCCTGTAGAGTCTTTGTTCGGTGTCCTCAAGGTACTTTACGTCCTTATCAATTAAACATGTGACCTAAAAAGTTGCCTATTCTTTGTAAACTCCAGTTTCCCCTCTGTAAGTTGGGGGTAGAGATAACAATATGATATTGTCTATGTTATGAGGTTGTTGTGAGAATTAAGAAGGAGAAAACTGTGAGAGTGCTGCTATCATTAATTAATATTGCTGTTGCTCTAGTTCCCACGGGGCGATAGGTTCCTTGATGCAGAGACTGGCCTTATTCATCTTTGCATCTCTAGGACTTAGCACCCAGCTATGTATGTACTCAGTAAACACTGACTGACCCATCAACCTGAAAGGATACTTCCAGATCATCCTTTAATTTCCTCATTTCACAGATGGGTTCACTGAGGTCCAGAGAGAAAGAACTTGCCTGAGGCCCATAACTAACTGATAACAGAGCCAGGCCTTTGACATCAGAAAAGTTTTTTCTGCTCTTTCTCATGTTGCCTGTGTGTAAACCAATTCAGAGACTTGTTTTCCTCTTTCCTGGGCAAAGCTCTGTGAAGCCTATTGCAATGATTAAGTGAGAGCAAAACAGAGTTACTCTTTTTTCTGGAAAGGATGGATGATTTTAAACTGCCTAGGGCAGAATTTCTATAGGACGGATGCTGCTGGGTCAGCTGTGGCATCAGCAGGAATAGCATGGAACCACCGGGAAGCCCCTATCAGGCACAAAATCTCACCCCACACCACTTCCTTCTACAGCCCCATAAATCGCTACAGAGGGTATGCCAGACTGGACCATTGTGTGTATTTTTCTTTTCTTTTCTTTTTTTTTTTTTTTTGTATCACTGACAGTCATTCAACTGAATTATTACCAATAGAACGTGAACATATGCATTTCATACTCATGTACTGAGACCTCTGGAATTTGTCCAAACTCATCAGAATCCGAGACTGAGACAAAGTTTATGACCCATAGATAAGAATCTGGAGAGCTCCTGGAATACCTAATTCTCTTTATATTTTCATCACTACTTTTTTTTAAACACGAGACTTTTTGTTGGTTTGTTGTTTAATATCGAATTAATACTTCTGACACATTTACTAGAGGGAGCCTCATACAGTATAAAGAACCCTGATTTGTTAAGGAAATCTCTTGAATTTTTAGTTCCTATTCTCTAACAGGCTGTGTGGCCTCAGGCAAGTAGTTTAACCTTTCTGATCATCAGTTTTCTCAACCGAGTAATACAAAAGTCTATGGTTTCTAAGATCCCTTCAAGTGCTAACATTTTAGGTGTATAAATATACCCAATCATGCATTTAAGCCCTCAGGAAATATCTGCCCAAACTTTGCGATACTCACATACTCCTGTGCCTGGCTTTTGTTCCATACTTCTGTTTGATGCAGATGGGGAAAGGAAGAAAATACAGGATTGGCATTTGATCTGTAACAAGAGATTTCATAATATAGAAGAAACAGATTAATATTTAAATTTTAGTTCTGCCAGTAACATTCTATGTGGCTATAACTTAATTGCATAGTAAATATATAATGTTCTGAGCACAGTGAATTATATTTATGTTTATTAAGTTCAAGTATATATTAAATATATAAATATACTCCACCTCTCACAATGTCTGGCATACAATAGTTGCTTACCATTGTATCAGCCTCTCTTACTTGCAGACAGCTGACCTGAAATCAGACCTCAGATGGTTTCCCTGGCAATCCTGTGTTTTATAATCAAGGGAGACTCACTCTTGATGTTACTTAGTGATTATTTCAAGTAGGACATTACAGACAAACTGAATGGATGGTGCTTTCGATGTGAAATATCCAAGGTAAAAAATATCTAGAAATGCCAGGTCAATTCAGAGCATTTAATTCTCAAAAGTGGGTACAAGGAAGAAAACACAAGTTCGCAAATGTTTCTAGAGACCTCCTCACTGCAGTGTATTTTAGGTATTTAAATGAGAATTGCATCTACTGCCCTTTCCTCTTTTTTTCACCCTCATTTCTGATACACTCTCCATCCTGCCTGGACTTCTGCTTCCAAGAAGATTTTGTTGACAAACACAATGAATTTTATTGCCTTGGCTACATGATTCCTTAGTCTCCTGGTGACTTAGAACTACTTCCTGTGCTACTTGGAGATACTTTGCTCATAATGGGCTCACAGTACTAAGATGGCTCAGCCATCAATTTACATTTAAATAATCCAACCTGCTTCACAGAATCACAGGCATTGAGGGAGGAGAGGGGGACAGGGGATATCTTGCATCCTCAAATTCATGCACTGCTTCTCTGGCAGGAGATAATTTATTTTACAAATTATTCATTTACCTGATAAATTTGAGAGTCTGAGTAATGTGTCTGCACACACTGCACCTGGAAGTTTTATTTTAGACTCATTTGAAATATTTTGTTATTTGTGCTTGTTAAATGTACGTAAAGGGGAAAATTTGTATTTGATTTATATGATGAACTCAAAGCACTTAGTAAGTTGACCTTACAGAAATCCAGTTTTCTCTTTTAATGAAGGAGGATCTGCCTCCTCTCTCCAGGGCAGAGTCTGAGGCTAGAAGAATGACAGAAAGTGCTCCTTTCACAAGCTGCCCTTAGCTCAAAGCCAGCAACTCATGCCCACCTTATTCCCCCTGTAACACTGTGGCTTGGCAACTTAGGAACACTGCAAATGCCAGGACAAACTTGATCAATAAATATCAAATCTTAATAAATTATTTTAAATAAACACACAGACACACATATGGTCTTATGTTTTCCCAGAAGCATATCTGACGACACAGATTTGAGGTGAATATTTTATTTAGTTAGTAAGCCCAGGAATCACTGGTAGGAAGTTGTGCAGTGTGTTTGTGAGTAGAGTGGGGATGAGGCAGCTAGAGCTCGGTGTTGCCAGGGTAGGCCTTGAGTTAGGTAGTTCCGGTTATGCCACTAAAGAAGTGGAGAAGGAAGGATAATTATCCATTCATTCCTATCTATTTTTAATGTCCCTCCAGAAGAGTATTAAACATGGCACTTCCAGCTTGCCCTGTGTCTGCCTAACACGTTCTCTCAAGCAGAATTGCAGGTGCTCACAATAAGATGCCACTGATAGATCTGGGAATGGTGACTGCCAAGTGGGCAAATTCCGGACACCTACATATGCCATCAAGCACTTTGGGCAAAGGAAGTTGAAATGAAAATGAGGAGTAGCTGTGAGTTGTGAAGTCAGATAAATACTTCAGCAGGATGTACAGGATTCCTCTCCCCTTTTAATTTTGGTTGTAATATAGGAAAGAGGCATGAGAACTATACAAACTGACTAAATATTAAACCAGGTTGTACTCAGAGCCTGCTGCATGCTGTTAGACACGAGAACCTGGCTGATCAGCATGCAGCCAGACTCAGGGGAACCTATGGGAAGATTCCTGCTGAGACTACTAACAACCACTTTCCTGTGCCTTTAATGCTGAAAACCTGTACCCAGAAAACAGATATAAACCCAATTTCTGGAATACTCGGGGTCTCATTCTCTGACTTTATGAGGAGACTAAGTCTCTGTCTGTGAAGCATTATTCTTCCTCTAATAAACTTTCCTTTCCATCTAACTGGCTTGCCCTTGGATTCTTTCTTGTGCTGAGCCAAGGACCCTCTTTCTGTGGGCATAGGGCTTGAGTCTCCACTTGGCGATTTCACTCCATCCTGCATCATTTGCACAGT
This sequence comes from Macroglossus sobrinus, assembly GCA_004027375.1. Lineage (NCBI taxonomy): Eukaryota > Metazoa > Chordata > Mammalia > Chiroptera > Pteropodidae > Macroglossus > Macroglossus sobrinus. Next base: position 163,849 of record PVKZ01000448.1, on the reverse strand, counting down.
CGTTTACACAGTGTTATAGGGGTTAAAAAAAATAACTTTAATACAGCTAAAATTCAGCCTGCAAGGTGGGGCTCTAGCCTTCCTTGGTCTCCTAGGATTTTAAATAATTTGATCTAACTCCTAATTTCATTAATTAGGGCTGGTATGATTCGGAGGGATGACCTGTCTTGGCCAAGGTGAGTAGACGACTGTCTTATTGTACAATCTTCTTTCAATTACAGCTTGTCACTTGTGGTTCTTCTTTGTTTAATTGCAGCAAGTGTTCTGCCTTTTAAATCCTAACAAAGTCCTATCAGTCATGCTCATCTTTTCCTAAGCATTCAGTTCTGCCTTGATTCTTGGGGTGACTTGTATCCAGTTCTATCTCCTATCTGGTGACTCCTCTCTCCCATTCAAGGGACCAATTTTTGGCCAGCAATGCCACTTACTTCCATCCTCAGCAAAGACTGGAATAAAGATCATAGCTTAAATTTATCAGGTATGTCCAGTACTGGTAAGAAAATTTATGTCTCTTCAAGAACTAAGAAATGAAACAGAATCTTTCCTTCCAAGAGAAATATTATAGCTTATTTTTGCCTCATCTGATAAGCCAGACAAAGGTAGTATAAAATTCACTGTTAATTTAAAACTTATATCCTGTGATTTTTTTCCACTATAGTAAAAACTTTATGCTCAGCCTTCAAACTATGGGAAAAACAAGAGTGAAAAACTTCGGTCAGAAGCCTCAATTCCAAATTCACAATTGATGAATTCCCCCCAACTTCTTGGCTGGTTGGCTGTTGGCTAAGTCAGTGGCACCAAATGCAGACAAACAAACAAAACACAAAACAATTTATTTCTTTAGGAATAGGAGATTGCTTTTTCTGTCACAGACATCCCATGTAAAGGTTGTTTTTTCTGTCAAAGATGAGAGCTTCTATTAATAATGAATAGGAAAGAAAAGAGATTTCTCAAAAACCAAGAGACTTGTTTGAAGTACCCTCTAGATCCTCAGCTCTTATTGTGAGACCAACTATGTACGAAATGATTCCTTCTAATTCTAGGACCAATTAGTCATGTAAACCTGGACAAAGAGGTTGCTTGTTTCTTCATATGCAAAAAGGAACTAATACTGCTCTACTCACCCAAAATTATTTAGAGAAAACAAAATAATATAGAGGAAAATGCTATCATGTAATCACAAAGAGTGACAATTATTGAGACTAATTCTTAAGGAGGAAAGCGGGTTTTAAGATCACTGCTTAGTTCCTCCAAAGCAACAATTTTAAATAGACTCTTCCTAAGTCCTACAAAGCCGTAGAATTTAAATTATCTGTTGGGTATGGAAGATCTGATTTTTTTAGCTGCTAATTTTGCCCTGAAATTCTCAGACTGTTCTTCTCAGCCAAGATAAGTGGATGCCAGCACCTGGCTTTGGCAGGAGTGAGATGTGGACTTTGCTCCTCAGAAGCCAGATGCTTAAGGCTAGTTTATAGCTCTAAAACCTACCATGGTACTAAACATGTCCTGAAACATCTCCTGAACAGGAAATACCTTTTTTTCCATTAAAGATGTATTTTATACATTGGCGATGCCATGATTACCATTGATCACTGTTGTAAGACTACAGTACTTACTTAGCTCTTATCAAACTGAAGGTGTATTTTGTTAATTTACACCGCATGATAAGTACTTAAATCTTAGACCCATACTCTGGCATGTGTTGTTCATTTGTCATATTTAAGTCTGCTCTGCTTCAACTATATTAACTACATTAAACTACATTGAATGCCTACCATGAGCCTTACACTTCAGCATTCTGGGGGGACTATGCTGAGCTAATGTGGACATGTTCCTGATGAATAGGTTGGGGATACTTCTTTCTTGCTGGCTTGAGACATAGGCTGAATTTGGGAGTGTGATCACCCTTGGTCTCTTTAGGCAGGGACTCAATTTACTTTCTGCCCCTGGGGCATTGTTTCTTCTGTCCCTGGAGGAGGCCTAGACAGACAAGCATGACTCTCTGATGTAGAGACATGGTAGGTCTCCTGACACTATTCAGAGGTTCTCTATCTTTATCATCCATGGATTCTGTTGGCATTGGCAGTCTAATTAAACCAGAACACTCTTCTTGGAGTAACATTTTTAAATTTGTAAGATAAAATATACTAGAGTTACAGAGGGAAACAATTATATTAAAATAGACTTTTATGTCAGAAGACTTCAGGTTATGAACCTCTATGAGTGAAGAATCCTTTTTGATAAAGGACATGGTGCAGCAACAAAAAAAAATTTCAAAATATGTATATTAAGCTTTATTGTGTTCTTTCTTTGAAGAGTTTACAGAGTTTTACTAGAAATATTTGAACCATAATAGTATCTTGAGATTATAGACACAAAAATTCACCAAGTCCAAGGGCCGCAACACTGGAGGGCCTGAACTCTGACTTTCTCCCTTCTCTGCCACCCTGTATAATGGAACAGACAGAAGCCATCATAAATCTTGAGTACCTAACCATTAAGCAGGGTGCCAGGAGCTGAAGGTGGAGTTGCTATTATAAAAGCAAGGAATGAGAAATGCCAGAGATTGGTGTAAGATAGGGTCAAAACAAGAAAGACTGGAGAGGATGAGACAGAGAGACAAAGTCAAAAGTAGATTCAAGGAGTAAAGTGTGACTTTAGAGCAAGGATGGACAAAAACAATGCAGTAGAATCCAAGTTCGCTTTGAGTTAATTTCTAATTTTGCTAGCTGTATCACGGTATGGATCTGATATAAGTGTCTAAGTAAAAAAAAGTAATGTTTTTAGGTAATATTGATAATATTTGACATTACAGTACAGTAAACAGATATTTTATGTTTTCTACATGTTAATAAAAGTTTTTCATTTTTGCAAGCAAACCCTAGACCAGAAAACCAAACCTAGAAATATTCCATAATTTAAATTGCTTAGTTAGGATAGTGGATTTATTTATAGTTTCTTCCTGACGACTTAAAAAAGATTTTTGTAAGTCAGTAGATAAATCATCCTCCTCTACGTAGCTACTTAAGAATAGCATTAATTCTGTGCTTTAATCGCCAAACTTTCTTCCTTAGCCAGTCTGTCCTCACCAACAGAGCCACGTGGTGGTCATTGTAGGAAACTCTCCAACCCAGAGTTTCATGATCACAGGGCTTCTCAAATTCTATGTGGCCTGCAGTAGCTCCTGGATAACTTGTTAAAACACAGATTGCTGCAGCTCTTTCCAGAGCTTCTGATTCAGTTGGTCATACTTCAGGTCAGTCTCTTTTTCATATGAATAAACACTTTTTTATGTAACTGCATTTTTGTAGCATGTCTTATCCAACTTTCACCTAAGAAATCACAGAAAAAATATTTTTCTACTTTTTTTTTCCTCTCTCACTTTTTTGTTCCTTATTTTTTTAGATATAATTAAGATTTAATGAGAAAAAAAAGCTCGACATGACCTGATAAGCATGACTTAGTTAACACATTCGATTAAATAACACCACAAGTTTTGAAATTTGCCAATTACCATGGTATCCTAAAGTCTTAGAAAGTGTCCAATTATTTATTAATGTCTCCACCAGCTTATACATCTTCTTCTAATTAAAAAATTCACTTTCATAAAAAATATACAAAGTGAAAAAGTTATTTTATATTTTTGTTATTAGCTATGTTTTGTTGAAAGCACAGAATAGCATAAATACATTATGAGTTAAGGAGATTTTGAGGACCCCTAAGCATAATTTCTAATCTTATTTCTTTGTGGAATGCGTTCTGACTTCTAAAAACAATAAACCATAAATGAACCTTTGGAAATACCCATTTGTAAATTTAGGGCTAAGAATGCTCCTACAAGGCTTTGATAATTCAGTTCTGTGCACTTATAGAAATCACGAAGGGAATTATCTTTAGAAATAAAAAAAAAGCAGGTTTTTAATGTTTTTAGTCACAACCAAATTGGTTATAAATCCAAGTTACCCCATAAACTTTAGAGTAGTCATAGTGGTATTTTAAAGACTTTATCTTTTTATCTTTTTATTTTACCTTGGGATCATTTAAAAAATAAAACTAAACAAACAGCTCTTCCAGTTGATTTCATGTTTTCAAAAAAAAAAAAAAACCCAAAACCAAAAAACAAAAACTTCATGAGACATTGATTCATGTGCCGTTCCCTCAGAGCCAGCATGGTAATCCATCAGTCATCTCCCCTAGCAATTGTGTCTCCCAGACACTAAAATGAGAAGCCTGAGTGTCCCTTCAATGAAGCACTGGGCGGAGATGAAAGATCCATGGAGGACACCATGACCCCACCTTTGTGAGTGTCTCCACAGCCAGAGTGACTTTATAGGGCAAGTGAAAAAATACTTGGGACTAATTTGTAAACAAATGCTTTCTTTGAAGTTAGGCAGACAAGTGGATTCAAAACAATTGAATGTGTGAGTAAAATTGGGCACGCTTTTCAAGAAACAGTGAGGACTTTTGGACACAGCAGAGCCACACGTGTGGAACATTTATTTAGTAAGACCTTTGTGACCAGCAGTCTTAGATCTCTGGACCTCAGGGAAATAAGGAAAACCTAGTGGAAAACTGAGGTTTCAATGCTTCCTATGTCTATTTCAATCACTATTTCTTAGTGATTTTGCTCTATGTTTAACCCTGAGATTGAGCTTCTACAACCCACAGCATGATAACGTTATTGGTTAATAGAAAATGATTACTCAGAGCATAAAGGTATTGCAGACACCCTTTACCCCAAAGACACAAGACCTTGAAGGAATCTTGGGAGTCAGTACTTTATTACTTTTAAAAGATCTGCCCCATAGGTCTTAGAATAAAGGGCTCCAAAGATGTGGGGTTGTTTGTCTCTGGTTGTGTTTCTCTGGGAGAGAAACTCTTTGGAGATGAGACTATGTTACTGACTGAGGTGCATGAATCTGGTGTTGAGCTGACCCAGGTTGACCTGTGTAGAGTGGTCTCTCATAGGCTTCTGTAAGGTAACTAAAGCCTTGCCTCCTAAGGTCAGATGCTGCACTGAGCACTACAGAGGATGCCAATCAAGTTGTAATCTTGAGTTGTAATCTACAATTCAAATTTAAATTATTCAGCATTATGCCTGCTTGAAATTCAAAGCCAAACTCATCAGTGGCAAAGATTATCTCATTTTACCAGAAAAATTTCTTTATAATCTATTAGAATCATTACCCTTATGTATTTACTACCCACCAATCTTCAAATCAGTTGTTTATGATAATCAAGAAGTCTAAAATGACCTCCGAAATCCTGGGCAAACATGGAAACCCAGGAAGCATGACTGACTGTCCCACCCAAGAGCAAGGGATTTTCCAGCTTGGGTCCCTTTTTGCCTTCATGACAGAATTTCTACTATCTCTGGCTCTGTCTGGTCATCGAGCTCTTATTCTGCCTGCCAACTCCAACATCCTTGCATTGATGAGGAGTCAGAGGGTCTGGAAGGAATACCCATGCATCTCTCTGTGCAGCACACAGTACATCTGTATTTATCAGAGTAGGAATAATATCAGCATCTGCACAAAACAGCTGCTGCATTTGGGTCTCTAGCACCCAAGAACAAGAATAAGTCCAACCAGCCTAATATATTTTCCAGTGTGTGTTCCAGAAGTTTGAAAAGAGCTTCTTAAATTGCTTTCGTTTCCATTTTTATGACCCCAGGGGGGAAAATATCTATCAAATTTAGTATAAGCATTTTACTTTGTGGCAGTTTGAGATTCAACCATATCATTGGTAATGAAAACAGAGCAACCTTTAAAATAAAATCTTTAAAAAAAAAACCAAAACAAAACTTCTCTACCAGAGACATGGCCTGAACCAGTGCCAAAGATTTCAAGCTGGTGAACCAGCAAAGGAGTCAGATGAATCTGAATGAGTGTAACAGATCTGATCTATTTCAGCTCAGATTAACCTCTTTACTATGTCTTCCATAGCCAAAAACCCTGAGTTGCAGAAATAAAAATGTTTAATAGAGCAGAACCTCAGGGGGAAAAAATAAAAAAGGAGAAATTGCATAAAGAAAATGAGACGTGTGACTATAGCTTTACATGACAGGACTATGACGAGGGCTGAGAGCAGGGGAGGAAAGGATTCTGTACCATGCCATTCTGAAAGGCAGATTTATTTCACTTGTATATAATAATTCCAGATTCCAGTGACAATTTACATTAGTTGGCAACAGCTGCTTATAGGTTAGGTAACAATAGCACTGAATAACCTCATAACGAACAACTGCGGATTTCACATTGGTGTTAATTGCATTTCATGCTCTTGGAAAGCCTCAAACAGGCTGTGTGAAAAACACAGAACCAGGTTCTGCTTTTCTAATTTTTTTTTTCTCTTAGGAGAAAGCTTTTACAAATCTTCAGAAGGAGGGCGAAGGGTGAGAAGATGATTATGGGTCATAGACCAAGTAGGTCTTTCTGGGTCAAGGTCTGTGGATATTTTCTGAGAATGGAGGGTACCCATTCAAGCTACAGCACTTGCAGGAGATGAGTGGAGGAGCCCATTCCGAGGCTGACCAGAACTAGGACAGATTTTGTAGAGTCCAAGCAAGGAATTAACATATGTGCGTCCCCTTCTCTGTGTCGGTTATGATGTTTGGTTTAATCCTAAAACTTAACTATTACAGTGATTGAAATAGTCCGATCTGAATCCAGGCATATAAGCTTTGGGTAAGCAAGTATTCTAGGCTTGTATTTCTCACACTATTACCTGCCTCCTCCACCACTTTTTTTGAGACATTATTGACATGTAACATTGTAGAAGTGTAAGGTGTACAACATAATGATTTAATATATGTATATTGTGAAATGATTATCACAAAGTTAACATCTATCACCTCATATAGTTATGGTTTTTTTGTTTTTTGTTTTGTGATGAGAACTTTTAGGTTCTCATACTTTAAAAAGTACATGTGAATTTAAATAGTGTTTTACCAAAATGTAGGTGCTGATTTAGTAGATCTAGAATAGGGTTTGAGTTTATGCATTTCTAATGAGTATCTAGGTGATGATAGATGGCATAGCCCCTCAGACCATACTCCCAGTGTGGGGTTGCAAATGCTGAGCATTTCAACAGTTTTAGGACTTTATGACTTTTAACTTGAAATTCTGAACTCTCTGGGACAAGAGATATATAATGTCAGATGATACCCACTGATGCCAAGTACATCCATGCAAAGGCAAGTTGGCCTAATTTCCGACTCCTTTACTTCATAATTCACTAGGGTTTCTCCAAAGAATTTGTTGGGCTGCAGCCACAAGCACAGTTTTCATTTTCATAATAGACATTTTCAATTTTACTCTAAGGTCCCCTGGAGAGAGCTATGACAAAACTTTGAATATGTGTTAAAGTCTGTGACCCTTCTTCAGCTCTGATATTCAAAACTTTTAAATACAGGAAAATATAAATTTGAAACACCCACATTTTCTCATTTGAAGACTTCATTATCATTTAAATATTTATTAAAAAGGCAAAAAGTACATAACACTAGACGAAGCACTTTAATCTTTTGTTGCAGTATGAGATTTAGCATAGAATATTCTCACTTTGTACAATTCCTCTTGTTCTGTGATAAGACCAAGAAGCTTTGTACAAATTGTTATAAATCAATATATAATAGTAATACATGTATTTTTTAATTTTATTACTAAGGCCATATAAATTTTTATTATGTAAGATATGTATTAAGAGAAAATCTCCTACAGCAAACTCTTAAGTATTTTTCCTCTATCTATGCAAACCTGTCTCAGAGGTGCCTTTCAAAGTGCTGCTCTTCACAGGGTTGGGGGAAATTATGGCTTAATAAGGAGGACAGAGATAATTATATGCATTTAAGACTTTTTTACAGATAGCAATAGTTAGTCATGGAATAGAAAAGATAATCCAGTGGGACCTTAGGTAATATCTCCTTCAGTCTAAAATTCCTCTCTAAGCCAGCAAATATGCCCTTTCTTTTAGAAAGTTCTTATACCTAGGCAAAACACTGAGCAAGATTATTAAAGTTGAAAGGGATCTTAGAGTCATCCAATGTAAGTAGGGTGACCATATGATTTATCTTCCAAACTGGAACATTTTTGAAAGTGAAATGGGGCAGAACTACTAATTATGCTAGAACAACAGATGTAAACTAAAACTTTCATAGGAAAACCAGGATATGTGGACATGCTAAATATGACCTGGCCTTCTAGTGAAGATAAAAATCCACACAACCACTTTCCCAAGAGTTGCTCTTTGTCGAATACCTCTAAGGAAGGGGTACACATTCCTACACAAGGGAATTTATTCCACTGTTAGACTGGTTTAGTTATTAGAATGTGCTTTGTACCTTTGCTATAGTATTTAAATAACATTTTCTTAACTTTATGCTGCTTATTGGGCAGCCCAGAAAAATGGGCTCTCTCTTCTTTGTGTGACTGCTCAAAGGATTGAGTAGGTTTCTCTGTTAGGCTGAGTTTCTCAAAGCTGCTATCATGTCTTTTCCCCTTTGTGTTTGCCCCGTTCCTCCTGATGAGTTAATGATTCATGGACTGATGAACTGGTCTCTTTACCAACAATCTGAGTTTCAGGAGATATCCTAGCAGAAGGATTATTAAAGAATACTTAGTCTAACTCCTCATCTAGTGTTCAAATTTCCTCTAAGACACTTCTTCCAGACTGTTGTCTACTCTTTCTTAAACATTTCCGGAGAATGGAGAATTTAATGCTTTCAGAGATAGACTATCCCATATTTTTCCAACTCATAATTAAATGAGTTGGACAGAGTTCTTCAAAGTCTGTTTCATGATACATTCTATGGGAAGTTTTATTGTAGGCCAAAGTTAATTCTAAGAATTTTAGAGTCAATAATATTGAATAAGTCCATTTGTTTCAGGGAAACATATGTATCACTGAGAATGAATCAGCACTGCCATTAATTCATTCAATAATATCTATTGACCATATACTACTTTTTAGAGATTAATCAGACCATGGAACAGGTTACCAAGGAAGTTACAATCTGAAGGAGAGAGTAAAATTGTGTTACAGCACTTAATATATGATTTTATTTTTATGCACTTATAAAAGTTATATGGTGATAAAGATAAAGGGAAACCAAGTCAACATTGATATGACAGGGAAAACTTAAAAGGAAGCGGCAAGTGAATGGATGAACAGTATTTCTCTAGACAAAGAAGATGCAGGAAGCGGCCAAACAGAGTATACATATATGATGACTCAAGTCTTGTATTAGATGACTCAGTGGTTCTCAGCATTTGTTTTACTTATTGATTCACAGATTAAGTGACTTGGCAATTTTTGTATTCAGAATGAAGTTCTCATTAAATTACAAACTATAAGCAACCAGTGGGATTGTTTCATAAACTATATAAATGTCTAACCAATGAACTGTATACTTAAAACTAATAATAAAATAAAATTTAAAAAACATAATATTTTTAGAGTGATTGCAGCTGACTTGAAAACTTAAATTCTTTAGTGAGATTATTATTGGAAGTCTTGATTCTTGTGTTTATAGTATTAGGTGATCTCAAGGCTCCTGTTTAGGTCCAAAACTCTGTTAGTGTGACGGGTGCAGCAGTAAAATAATTCCTGGAGTGGGAGCCTGTGTCCAGGCTTTACTATTAATTAGTCTTCATGACTGAGGAAAGTCCTTCTCCATGAGGATTTCCTTCTTTGTAAAATTAGGAGCTAGTCTATATAATTCTTAAGGTTCTTCTCAGACCTAGGATTTTATAAAAATATATGTTCTTTTTTTCCCTTGAGTATGCTCTACATTTTTGGTGAGGGAACAAATTTTTTTTTCTCTTGTATGTTGTCCAGTGGCCATGTCTAGACTTGGAAACTGGCTTTGCCTCAACCTAGATGTGACCAGTAGCCAGTTCTACTGATTAGAGGGGGCTAGGGAGGATAGAAACTGCTATACGTCAGTGCAATCATCTAAATAGAAAACATAAAAGATTTCAGAGCTACGTTGTGAAACTTAACCTTTCATCACATTTTTAGCATCTTCAGCCCTGGAAGAATAATTCCCAGGTTCTCAGAGTTAGCTCATAACTTTCTTCACCCAGTACATTATAGGGTATCATCATTATTTATTTAATTATGAAATTTAAAAAAATATTCAAAAGTGTAGAGAGTGATACACAGATGGTAGTGAACCCACCACCCAAATTTAATGACTATCAATATATATCTATATATTTTTTCAAATCTTTTTCTTAAGAAATATAATACAAAAGTAACTAAACCCCCAACCTCCCTGTTCCCTCCCACCCCAAGGATAAACACTGTCTTGAAGTTAGAATATATCATTCCAGTACACATATCTATTCTTTTTATAACACACATGTATACATTCTTTAAAAAAAGTATATATATATATATATATATATATATATATATATATGTATATATAGATAGATAGATAGATAAATAGATAGATAAATAGATAGATAGATAGTATTGTGCACCTTTAAATTTTACATAACTGGTATTATTCTCAATGAATTGATTGTAAATTTTTTTTCACCTGATACTGTTTTTTGATATCTGTCCATGTTCATACTATAAATCTAATTTATTCAATATCATTTTAGTATAGCATTCTACTGCATTTTATTTATTTACTCCCCTATCAAGGGATATTTTTATAAAAATATTCTGGGAAGATTTAAAATACGCAAGGTTGATTTTAGGAATCTTTCTCTGTGCTTCTGTTATATCCCAAGTATGGCCCTTTGTAACACTTACCATACTATCTTTTCATCATTATCTTTCTTTTTCATTAGACTAAAAAGCCTTGAAAGCAGAGACAGTTTCAATTCATTTATATAGTCATTTATTCAGCAAGCATTTAAAATTAGAAATTACATTCCAGAAAGTTTGGTGTACAGTAGTTCTGCCCTTATCTGTGGTTTTTCTTTCTGGGTTTCAGTTACAACCTTACCCTACACCCCACTTCACAACCCCTGTCAACCATTATCCAAAAATATTAAAGGGAAAGTACCAGAAATAAGCAATTTAAAATCGTGCACTGCTCTGAGTAGCATAATGAAATCTTGTAATGTCCTACCTTTGTGAATTATCCCTTTGTCTAGCATCTCCATGTCGTAGACACTCCCCACCATTATTCACTTAGTAGCTACCATCTTGGTTATCAGATTGGCTGTCTCAGTAACACAGTGCTTGTGTTCAAATGACCCTTATTTTACTTATAATGGCCCCAAAGCAGAAGAGCAATAATGTCAGCAATTTAGATATGCCAAAGAAAAGACGTAAATGCTTCTTTTAAGAAAAACGATGAAACTTCTCGACATAAGGAATCGTATCAACTTGTATCATCATAAGAAGTATGAGTACATACAATAAGATATTTTGAGAGAGAGAGACTCCATTCACAGAAGTTTTTTTTAATTAATATATTTATGTTTTTATGGTGATATTGGTTAACGAAATCCAATAAGTTTCAGCTATATACTTTAAGGCATATATATATGTATACTGTGTTCACCTCCCATCACCACATATTTGATCCCCTTTACCAACAGCACATATTTGATCCACATATTTTTTTCCATCACCACATATTTGATCCCCTTTACCTCCATCCTCCTCCTCCTCCACTCCCTACCCTCTGGTAATCACTAGTCCTATAGTCCATGTCCATGAGTCTCTGTTTATTTGTCCTGCTCATTTGGTACTTTTAGGTTTTTATCCCACATATAAGTGATATCATATGATTTTTCAACTTTTTCTGTCTGGCTTATTTCGTTCACCATGATTATCTTGAGGTCCATCCATGCTGTTGCAAATGGCAATATTTCATCTCTTCTTATGGCTGAGTAATGTTCCATTGTATGTATGTACCACAGCTTCTTTAGCCAATCATCTATCATAGTACATTTCGATTGCTTTCATGTCCTGGCCATTCTGAATAGTGCTGCTATGAACATCAGTGTGCAAATATCTTTTCGGATATGAGTTTTCAAGTCTTTGGGGTAAATACCCAGTAGAGGAATTGCTGGATCATATGGTAGATCAATTCTTAGTTTTTTGAGGAAACTCCATACTGTTTGCACAACTTGAAAAATTATGCCCATGTGGTGCTTACTTGGGTACCTAGTTTTCTGGAATCTGTTCCCCTTGCACTTAGGGTAAAGCCAACTGGGTTATGTGGTTAGAGGGAGGCTCTGCTTAATAATGCATCTCAGTGTTGTTTTAAGAAGTTAATAATAGAAGGAGGAGCTGCTAAACGTGAATGACAAATGAAAAAGGTGTAAGAAAATTGTAGATAATATTATTAGGATTATTTCAGGGGTCTCCAACCCCTGGGCTACAGACTGGTACAGGTCTATGGCCTATTAGGAACCAAGCTGCACAGCAGGAGGTGAGAGATGGTGAGAGAGTGAGAATGTGTTTGTAACCACTTCTTAGCACTAGCATCACCTCCTCAGCTCCACCTCAGACCGTCATCAGGCATTAGATTCTCATAGGAGCACTGGTCCCTCGTGTTAAATATGTTGGAGACTGCTGTTTTAGAGTCAGCAATTTTCAAATATACTCATCTATCAATTTTTAGAGATCCAGTGACTAGGGGATATTCCTGATTTGAAAACTTACAGGAGATGGGATGGCTTGTGGCCAATGCTTTGGCTTTGTCCTTTGTTGGCTGTTCAAGTTTAGTTATGCCACATTATCTATATGAGCCCTTGATTCTTATATTTGGAATGGAAATAATAATACCCTCCTCACAGAATTAAACATAAGGCAGTAGGGCTGTTCCTGATATATCTTGTCCTAAATTAAAAAGTATTCCTTAGAGATATGTAGATTTGCTGCCTGGATGATTCTCAAATTTATCAAATTAGAAGTATCTAAATTCATTTTACATCGTGTACCATAGATTAGAAAAATGTCTGAATCCCAGTCCACATTGCAGGCATTAGGAAGGGGGACACTGACAAACTAATCTGTTTGTTAACCAAAATGTGTTCAAAGTTGCACACTCAGCCCTTCTCTAATTTGCTGACTTAGAAATTTTCAGATATGCTGCCTATTTACCTGTGTCTCTCTGACTTATGATATCCTCTTTTGCAATGTGAAGTTCATTATTTTTCACTTTTTCTTCCACTCACAGACTCATCATTTGATAATATTTCCTTTTCCTTCACCTTCATGCTCTCCCTCATACTGACCCAAGTTTCCCTTCTGAACGTTGCCTTTGTACTCATGGATCACCATTAATCACAGTCTCCCCTGGAGCTCATTATTTACTCGTGCTCCCTCCCTGTCATGTCTCATGGAGGTGCATCTCAAGCTTTCCTCACCATTCTTCCTAGACACTCTTGCCTATTCTCAAGGCTTCAGTGACCACCTACCTATGTTCTGTACCTATAGCCAAAGTCTTGATCTTATTCCAATTATTTATTAGATATCACCACTTCTGCATCTTGCAGTAACCTAAAACTTTCCATGTTTCAAAGGGATTATCTATCTATCCCCTTTATCTTCTGCTCCTCAGTTCAGGCTTCCTGGCTCAGGGAATGTAACATGTTCCATTCATGAACCCTAGACAGAAGGCCTGAAGTATATTCTAGACCCCTCATGCTTTCTCTCAAGGTTCAGTCTTTTGAAGTCTAACTTGAAGTAACACCAAGTCCCTCATACTCTATTCACCCCCACACTGCTTACTTTCTTCTGGCTCTGCCCATTTGTGTCTGGATTAATACCAGATTCCTTCGCTCTCCAGTTCACTCCCTTCTGAAATTTGTTCTCCTCACTGTTAGGAGGATGATTGTTTTAAAATTTCATGTTTCTCATTTTACTTTCCCCACCTTTGAAGTCCTATAATGTCTTCTCGAAACCTCGAAGATGATCTCCAAATTCCTAACCATAGCAAATGAAGCCTTTTATCACTTGACCACTGTCTTCCTGTCCTGCTTCACCTTTCATCCCTCCACCCATGCCAAAATATATGCGCCTACCTGAGGACTCCACACTTTTCCTTACTATCTTACCTTTAAATTTTGTCATTTTCTTTGTCTACAATGCACTTCCCTATCTTTATTATCAGTTCTCTTTACCATCTACAATTTCCTCTTATTCCTTAAGACCAAGCTCTGTTGTTACCTCTTATTAAAAAATCCCCATGAACCCTCATGACAGAAGTTAGTTCTGACTTCTGTGACGAGAAATAACTTTGTTACTTATGCACCATCAGCCTTAGTGCGTTATCTCCATCCCTCTTTCTCTGACATAGAACCTTGGAGGCCACATGTTACAAATTGTGTAGCTCCTAGAAGGCTAACATGCATTAGCATTTATAAGAGAGAAAAAATAAACTGTGTTGTTAAGCCCCTCAGGTTTCTGGGTTGAGTGGTTACCATAGCAAAGCTATCCTGAATAGTACCATCTTCTCCCAAACTAAATGAAAGACACTTTCTTTCTGGCTCCTCAGCATATCTACACTGGAATCATTGACTCATTTCTCTGTCTGCCCTTCTATACTTGGAATTCCTTAAGGGAAAAGATTGTTTTTTACCTCTGTGGCTTCTATTCTAATATAATGCTAGCATATAATAGGAACTCAAGAAAATAGTTGCTGAATTGTATCTTATCTGCCCTAAGCATAGGCAGAACAGACATTATAACATTCATCTTTCATAGGAGTTCAGAAGAGCAAGGTGACTCTGCCTAAGGTTATTGCATCTACTAGATGTCAGATGTGCTTCCTCTCAGCTCTAGTGGTTTGTGAGGCTATGCAAGATTATGTTTGAGTTAGTGGAAGCTCTTCTTTCTCTCTTGTCTTTATAACTCAAGGTCCAACAAAAACAAGATAACATCGTTGTGAGGGAATTATAAATAGTTTTTTTTTAATGAAAAAGAATTTATAGAGGTATGGGTATGATTAAGGGAACCAAGAAGAGGTGTTGAGGCACCTGGGCACTAGAAACAGGGCAATCGTATTCCTAGAACCCAGGTGAGAGCTGCAGCTAAGAAAACAAGACTCCAACAGAAGCCAAAATCATAGGAGGACGCAATAACTAGCAAAATTACAATAAACCTAGAAGGAATATGAGTTGTAAATTCCCCAGCCTCTCTCTTCTTCTTCCATGGGATCTTCTGCTAGTACTTCCACATTGGCCAAAGGACAATGAAGCCCAGATGATGCAGTTTCTAGAGGTCAGTCTCTTAGGGAAGATGAGGGACAAAGTAAAACTATTCAATTGCCTTATGTATTGTGTTGACCAGACATCTTAAGCAGAACATTGAAGAACAGCAGCATGGGGCAAGCATAGTTTCTGCCTTATGGGCATTTATAACCTGTGACCAATCCCCCTGGTACAGATAGGTAGGTACTGAGGCTGAAGAGAGAACTTTGACATTGTTCAGGCTCTCTTAGTTACATAGAGTCTTTCTATTTGAAAACAGTGCAGTAAAGTGTAAAGTACATGGGCATTAAGATTTGATCAATCTGAGATTAAATCATAGGACACTACTTTATAAGTGTAGACTAGTTTCTTAACCTTTCTGAGCCTCAATTTTCTCATCTGTAATAACTACCTATGGGGTTGTTATGAGGCTTAGAATGAGCAACTTTTGTAAAGTACAAGCTTCAGTGTAGGCACTTGCTATGAATTTGTTCTTTTTGTTTTACATTGTGGCATCGTGTTGAGAGACTGGAAATGAGAGATTGCATTTCATTCTACACACAGTATCATGGAAATTTAGCTAAGGAGTTGCCAGTATAGGTAGATATGAATGGAATACCAAAGGGAAGGAATAACATCTTTTGGGTGTGATTAATCTAAAGGAATATCTGAATTCCTTGAACTACAACAACATCACATCTCCATAGCCTCTGCATTGATGTGGAAACACAAACTCAATCTTTAACTCTGGCATTGTGGCAGGCAAAAGCACCTATGTTCTTACTGAAACTTCCTTTGCTCTTTATTTCATTATAGCCCTTCAGTGCCCTTCCTGAGGCTGAGCAAGGTTCATTTCCAACCATTTCTTCTCCTTTAGAACCCAACACTCACCACAAACACATAACATAAAGTGAATAGAGCTGATGTAGAAGGGAGATAGGGAATCTTCCAAATGAAATGAGGAATGTGGAACAACTCTGTCTCCATTCTGTTGTCAATTTTTGCCTAGTGTCAGAATACTGTCCCATAGTAGACAATGCCATCTTGTGGTTCTTGTGAAAATCATTCCTTGGAAAATTCAAGAATGTCATTGTTTAAATCTCATGACTAATGTGTTTTCCTATCACATTTTTACAGATTAAGTCATCATCCCCTAAAATATCATCTAACAAAAACAGGAGACATACTATTTATAAGGCAGCAGGTCACTATGATATGGGAAAATCCCACTATCCTATCTTTAAAGAATCTTACTACAAATATGCATTTGATGAAAATACAGAGGCAGTCTAATTCCTTGGTTTGTTTTTCTTGGGAAGCAGTCATACATTACTTTTCAAAATAACATAGCCTGGAATACTGATTTCCATATCATACTGTCAGCCTGTGTGTCAGCACTTCGAGTATTGAATCCTGTGCAGAAAGCTCTCATCCACACTTATTCAAAAAAGTTTCCTCTGGATTATAATAGACACATAAAGTTTGCAGCAGCAGCAGCAGCAGCAGCAGCAGCAGCAGCAGCAGCAGCAGCAGCAGCTGTTTGGGTCAGTTTTGGATATTATGAGAGTGTTGTGGGTTCGGTTATATTTCCTTGGAACATAAAAATAGTGGGTTTTGGTTTGTTACCTTTGAAACTTCAGAGAAATCAGAACCAGAACTTATATTGAATGCCAAAGTGATTAATCCATAGTGCCCTCTGAGTTGAAATTACTTGGATCTAGCATTTTATAATATCCTCTTTCTTTTCCTGAGTACGCTCCAGGCCCAAGGAGCAATTGAGCATGTCTTCATGGCTCCTGCTGTTTCTGCTCTTTAGCTCTCTGTCTCTGTCAATTTCATCAGAGGTCAAAGACACCTTTTGATTATTATATCATTATTTTGGTAAGTACTATATAATTATATAGTGGTATATTAAGAATATTAAGACACTCCTAGTCTTCTTTTAAAAGAAAGTTTGTTTCACTTGACTCTATATTTAATTGAGTTTCCTGAACACTATAAATTCTTTAATTATAATGGCTTGGTACACTGGAATAGTTTCTCTGCTGCAATATTCTGTCTCTATTCTGTTCAGAAGTAACCAAAACACAGCATTAAATAATCTTAAAAGAACATACGAAGTACTCTTACCTATGATAAACATACCAATTAATGTTTCTTTTATTGTTTATAACTCATTACCAATGGAATCTACTAAAAGCAAACTTAAATCAAAAATGCATTTTAAAATTATTAATATTTATATTTCATATACTGGTATTAAAACACTTTGATAATGTCTATGGAAATAAACTTTTTTGGGAAGGCAGTTTGCCCCTTTAAGATCTCAAATGTATCTCATGAAATTTATTTATTCAGTTAGTAGATATTTTTTGAGGGTCTACTTTCTCAGAAACTCTATGAGGGGTTGAGTATACAAAAATGGGTAACATGTGGTTTCTGCTCTTAAGGAGTTTACAGTGTAATGGGAGGAGCAGGCATGTAAATAATTACAAATGCATGTGGTTAGTTCTGTAATGAGGGAAGATAAGGGTTTTGTGGACAAACATTGGAGCAACACAGAAATCCAGTCTTAAGGGTCATGGACTTCTAGATGAAAGTGACAAAATAGAAGATGAGAAACAGTTCAGGTTAAAAAAGTGGGAAATAATATTTGACCCAGAGAGAAGAGCATGTGCTTCCCCAGAGACATGTACCAATGGCAACACTTAATCATATCAAACTGGTGTAATAACCTCAATAACATTTCTACTAGTCTGTCTTCCAATACAATCTCAGCAAGTTATTTGGTGAATATTGACAAACTGAATCTAAAGTTTATATGGAAAGACAAAATACCCAGACTAGGCAACACAATATTGAAGAATAATGAATTTGGAAGACTGATACTACCCAACTTTAAGATTTACTCTAAAGCTATAGTAATCAGGACAATGTGGTACAATTAAATTAAATTAAATTAAAGATACAATTAAATTAAATTAAATAAAAGATCAGTAGGTAAGCTAGAGAGTCTAGAAATAGACCAATATAAATATAATCAACTGATTTTTGACAAAGGAGCAAAGACAATATAATGAAATAAAGATATTCTTTTCAATAAATGATGCTAGAACAACTAGACATCCACATGCAAACAAAAATGAAATCTACATGTAGATCTTACATCCTTCCCCAAAATTAACTCATAATTGATCACAGGTCTAAATGTAAAAATACAAAGTTTTAAAACTCCTAGAAGATAACCTAGGAGAAAGTCTAGATGACCTTAGGTATGGTGATGACTTCTTAGATACAACATCAAAGGCACAATTCATGAAAGAAATAATTGGCAAGCTGGACTTTAGTAAAAATAAAAACTTCTTCAAAAGACAATGTCAAGAGAATTAAATCCCAACCACAGACTGAGGAAAAATATTTACAAAAGGCACAACTGATAAAGAACTTTACCTACAATATACAAAGAACTCTTAACACTCAACAATAAGGAAATAAACAATTTGGTTAAAAAATAACCAAAGACATTAACAGACACTTCACTAGAAAAGATATTCAGATGGTAATAGGCATATTAAAAGATGCACCACATCTTATGTCATCAGGGAAATGCAAATAAATTAAAACAACAATGAGCTACAACTACACATCTATTAGAATGGCTCAAATTCTAATAGATATGGAGCAACAGGAACTCTCATTAACTGCTGGAGGGAATACAAATGATGTGACCACTTCGGAAGACAGTTTGGCAGTATTTTTTCAAAACTAAAATTCCTCTTATGATACAGCAATCATATTCCTTACTATTACTTGAAGGAGTTGAAAACTATGACCACATAAAATCCTGCACATGGATGTAGATAGCAGCTTTTTCACAACTGCCACAAATTGGAGGCAACCAAGATGTCCTTCAGTATGTGAATGAATAAACAAATGGCGGCACATTCAGAAAATGGATTATTATTCAGTTCTAAAAGGAAAGGAGCTATTAATCCATAAAAAGACATAGAGGAAGCTTAGATGTATATTACTAAGTGATAGAAGCCAATTTAAAAAGGCTACATACAGAACGATTTTAACTATAAGGTATTCTAGAAAAGGGAAAACTGTGGAAATAGTAAAAACATCACTGGTTGGTTGCCAGGGGTTTGAGAATGGGGATAGATAGGTGGAGCACATAACCTATAGAGTATAAAACATCAAGAATGAACTCTAATGTTAACTATGGTTTTTAGGTGATAATGATGTGTCAGTAGGTTCATGCATTGTAACAAATGTGCCACTCTTGTGCAGCTATGTTCATAGTGGGGGTGGCTGTGCTTGTGTGGGGGTAGAGAACATAGGGAAACGTTCTATACTTTCTGCTCAATTTTTTAAACCTAAAACTGCTCTAAAGATGAAATCTATTAAAAATTTCTTAGAAATAAACACACACACAAAAAAAATTGGGGAAATCTGAATAAGATTGGTGATTTGCATCAATGTCAATATCCTGATGGGGATAGTGCACTATAATTTTATAAGGTAGTACCATGGGGAGAAACTGGGTGAAGGGTAGATGGGATCTATTTTTTTTATTTCTTATAATTGCCTGGGAATCTACAATCTCAAAATTAAAAAGTTACATATTTAAAATGTAAACTAGATCAAGTCTCCATCTTGCTTAAAAGCATTCAACTTTCATTCTCTTTTGAATAAAATCAGAACTTCTTTTTATATTGTATATGATCTTGTAATATCTGTCCTTTGTTAGCTTTTCTAACTGTATCTTTCTTTCAATAGGCTGCAACCACAATGGCTTCCTTACTGTTCTTGGACATATCAGGCTACTTTCCTCTCTCAGCCTTTACACTGTTCCTTCTGCCTAGACTCTTCTCCAGGTCATTGTAGGCCTGCCTCAGGCTTGTCCTGCAGTTCACATGTCACTGTTTCAGAGGGTGCATCCCTGATCATTCTATTTAAAATGGCCTGCCCAAGTACTCCCTATCATATTACCTTTATTACTGTATTTATACTAATTATAATGGGAAACTCTGTAATTGTAGCTGCTTTTTTTCCCCTTACATGCCTAATTCTGCAGAACGTTAAGTTTTATGAGTTCAAGACATTTGTTTGTCTTGTTTCCTACTGTGCCCCAGTGCCCAGTTCTGTATCTATTTCCTAGTAGGTACCCAGTAAATACTTGCTAAATAAGTGAATTTTTAAAAAATTGCATGAATGTCTCTAAGAAGATACCCATTAAAATAAGGGGGAAATTAACAGAAGGAAGAACTATAGCTTAGGGCATTCACAGTGCAGTTGTTTAAATTGAAATTTCACTGAGAACCAATAGTTTTAAAGGATGGAAAATGAATTGCTTGGTGTGAACCTCAATTTCCCAGTTTTTGTAGAGGTGAGTCTGAAAAGTAATTACTCCCTATCTGGGTCTAGAGGTGAGGTCAGTAAGTCCCTGTCATCTCCCAAGATGAAGATCCAAGGTCAAGAAGAATTATAAAGTATGTATTTTTGGTATAGGATAGTAGGATGCTTTATCCTAGTTCATTCTTACATCTATTTTGCCTGCTGTTAGTCAGATAGCTCCCTCATTTTACCAGGTTTGGTACCTGGGGACTATGAAATTATGTTGAAGTATGAAAAAAGAGAAAACACCCAACTTTTGGACAAAATATGTTTACTCTCTTGACTCTATCATGTAAGAATTGTTAAGAAAAGCTCAGATGAGCCAAGGAGGCATTTGCCATACTCACTTCTCACACTCCACACCCTTGTGTTGTGTGCTTCTATGGACAGGCCCCTGGCCAGACCAGGAATGGTGTTTCCAGTCCCTGCTCTCTCAGTCAGTTTGTGCTGCTATAACAAGGTGGCACAGACTGAGAGTCTTAAATAACAGAAATTTATTTCTCACAGTTCTGGAGACTAAAATGTTTGGGGTCAAGGTGCTGGGCAATTTGGTTCCCAGCAAGAGACCTCTTCCTGGTCATGTCCTCATTTGTTGGAGAGAGAGGAAGCAAGTTCTTTCCTGCCTCTTCCTATAAAGTTACTAATCATAGCATGAGGGCTCCACTGTCATGACCTAATTCCTTCCCAAAGACATCGACTCCAAATTACACAGAGGATTAATGTTTCAACAAGTGAATTTTGGGAAAACACATTCAGTTCATAGCACCTGCTAATCTGACCTTCTCTCTTCTGCTCACTGTGTAAGTACTAGGAGTGGGTACTAGGAGTGAGGAAATAGAAGGACATGAAGTTTTAGTTAGAAACATCCAAATATCCCAGTGAGAAGGCCATTGACCTTCACAAAGCTCCAGGTTCAGAAAGGGTTCTGAGGCAATGGGTAGAATTCCAGCACTCTCCATACTCCTTTCTGAAACAGCAGGGTTTCATGTGTTTTCCTTATAGATTTCTTTGTAAGATAGATTTAGAAATATTCAGAAATAATTTTCAAAAGATTTCTTCTGCTCTAAAAAGAAAGTTTAAAACTATTCCATCACCCTCCTGATTTTCCTCTTTTCTTTCATGGTTTAATGGCCACACTGTCTCAGCTAGTACCCACTCCTTGGTTCTCCACTAACATGAGAAGTAGCCAAATAGTTCAGACAACATGTCAAGCAAAGTTAGATAACTTGGAATTTAAGAATACAAACTGAGGCAGAACTGTGCAGAAATACACTGGTAAGAGTAATCTTTGGTTCCTGCGGAGATATTCCTTTACTTTGAGATGCTGTGGTCTGAGAGAAGGCTTCGTTGAAGTAAAGTGAAATAGAGGCCACATTTATTTGTTCTTTGTGAAGAAAAATGATATGGATGCCCAAACAGAAGTAACTAGCCAAACTGTATTGGAGTTTAACTAGATGGCTGAGGGGTGGATGTTTAGGACAAAGAGTAGGTATATCTGATGTACATGCCATTCTATCTCTAGTATTATATCATTGGCTCATTTAACCTCATGATGAAGCAATTTATGAAAAAATATATATGAAAAAATTACATACATATACAGATATAGGTAGGATAGGTACTTTGTTCTCCTTTACAGGACAATTATTTCATAAAGCAAATAGTGTGTTAGTACTAAGTTCTTAAATTAAAAAAAAATATTAAACAAAAACAAAAAACAAAAAACCTTTTTCTAATTCATCTCTCATCCTGTGGACATTACTCTATAAAGAAAATCGTGATAATGCCCACTGACGGGTCAATTGGTAGTGTCTTTTAAATCATCAGTAAGTCTGTTGATATGGATGCATCAAATTCTTTGACCTTTAATGTTGTCCTGTTGGTCTGTTTTTAACAATCCATCCCTCCCTACCTTTACAAATACACATACAGAACTTCGCACCACTCCCTCACTCACTCTAGCTAATTTCCATTTGAAAGCAGTTGGTTAACAAGTGTGCACATTTGTTGATGTCCAGTGTTAAAGAAGTCATAGTTTTCCTGTGAAACATTGTGACAAAATGGTGTGTTTAAACAAAACCAATCCCAAATATTGAAATAGCAGCCTAACATCTTAATTAAACTCCAGGAGAAAAAACAATTTTCTTCCAACAACTTTGATATTAGCAAAGCCTACTTAACTTCTGGAGAAGTGCTGAGAAATATAATATATCATTGAACTTGACAACTGGGTTCACTGTGTCCTTTGCAATAGAGACAGCAGCACAAAAGGATAAATGAACAGAGGTCGTCAAATTCTCTGCCTTGTCATCCTTTTCAGGCTGTATTCTTTTTTTCTTTCAGAGTTCAACTCAGTATCTGTCTCCTATCAGCAGTCTTCCCATTGTTGCCAGCCCACTAGAAACATAGCAGACTTCTTGAGACCTGACGGTAAAATGCAACAGTGTTACATTATGCAGGTATGCAGTTCTTTAATGATGAAAGGAGCTTTCCTGCCTTATCTTCCCATTTTACAGTATTTTCTAATGGAGGGCTCATGTTAACATTTTTAAAAAATTAAATATATGTGTAATTTAGCATTTTCTGGGACTTCAGATAGAATATAGTATAGAGAGAGCAATGGTTCTTGACCATGGCTACCCATTAACATCAACCAGGGAACTTTTAGAAAATGCCTAAGCCTAGGCCCCACCTCCAGGGATTAGACTTAATTGGTAGATGGTGGAGCTCAGGTAGAAGAAATATTATTTTTTAAATCCCAGGTGCTTCCTATTTGCAGCAAGGATTGAAACCACTTGGTTAGGGAAGGTTCGAAAGCATGTTTTATTACATACAAATTGTTCTTTTATTTTTTATAAAACAGGACTAACTATTCATACTTCCTTGGATTGTTATTCCCTGGACGGGAACACATCTTCCCATTTTGAGGCCCTGTCACCTTAGGCAACTTCTTAACCTCTCTAAGACTTAGTTTTCTCTTTTGCGAAATGGGGAGTTGAATAATTATCAACACATGGGTTTGTTTTAAGGATTAAACAAAGCAATATGTGAAAAATATTCAGTCTAATGCTTGGAATATATGAGTCCAGCAAGTTTAAGCCACTGTGTGCTTTGCCTAGAGCAATACACACAACGATAGACCCTAAATTAATGTCAGTTCTTTCCTGTCTTTGCCTTCTATCTGTTGCTGTACTCTATCCTGATCCCTATCCTTATAAGCCAGGCCTTTGGCATTTAGTAACCAAGTCCCTCTAAATGAGACCAAGATCTCTAAATCCTATTTTGAATTGTCCCTTATTTAACTATGGTGAAATAAAGAGTACATGGTATGTGTACTAGTGGGATAGGGAGTGTAGTTAGAGTTAATAAATTACTCTGCTTCTAACTTCTGAAGAGAAATCTTGAGGAGACAGAACCTGTAATCTGGGGATTTGAGTATTGAGCAATGCTAGTTATCTGAGAAGATTACAAAACTTCTACAGTTACAATAAATTTCTTTGTTATTCAAAGCATGGTCCTCAGACAAGCAGCAGCAGTATCTACCAGGAACCTGATAAAAAAAAAAAAAAAAAAAAACCATGATCTCAGGCCCCAACCCAGACCTATCAGTTTATAATCTGCATTTTATCAAAGTGCCCGGGTGATTCATGTGCACATTCAAGTATGAGAAGTACATTTGTAAGGTGACGAAATGATGGCTGACAATTGAAAATACCCATGAACCTAGTTTACAGAGGTTTCAGTATCACTTCTTCACTACCACTCCTACCGTCTTCAGCCCAGTCTGCCAAATCAGTTACTAGGACCACAGTGTAGCATTGTCAAGGCTAGTGCTGAGTCCGGAGCAGCTATAAACCTATGCCATGCATCAGCCCCATTAATGTGAACACCTATGTCATATTCACCAATATGCCTTGAACTTCATCACCTTTTCACCCATCTCTAGATTTTTAAATCTGATCCTGACCTTCTTGCTTCCTGGCTAATTACCTCAGCCCCCTTAAGCTTCCTCGTACTTCCTCACAGGATCTGACAAGTGGCAATGCTGTTTTATTTCTAACCCTTGGCTTTCCCTCTTGGTCCTTTCTCATGTTTTTCTCTTCTCATTCTGGAAAATTGCCTTACCCAGGCTTGCCCAGGGGTTGAGAGCTTTTAGTTATTTTGAAAGAAAATCAGGCCAAGGAGGCTGATTCAAGTGGGTCTTTGACAGCTGCCTGGACCCTTGCAAGAACCATCAGACATTCATTCTGGCTCTTCAGTGGTTCACAGCATCTTAGAGGAGGAGTAGGTAGGTGTAGGAGGAGGAGAGCACACCTAGCTTGGCAATAAACAAACAAACAAACAAACAAACAAAACATTGCAAGTGTCTAACACTCCCCCTTTTACTCTTTGTAAACTACCATTTTGGACTGGCCTGCAGGTTCTGGACTTTCTATGTATATTTTTATCTCCTCCAGATTAGTTAACTTAAAGATACTCTCTACTTTGCAAACCACTCTTATGTTAAGAACAAAACTCAATAAAAGCTGCATCTGTCATGTAAATTGATAGATTGTTCACTCAGCAGTAGCTAAAGGGAACCCATCCTCACTTGTTTTCCTACAGATAGGGTATTTTGGTTTATTTCAACGCATATTGTTTGGCATCTTAAATTATGCCTTTTCCCCCCAGTCATTTCACAAGCAAAACTGACTTCCCTGATAATTAAATTTCTCCCAAAATGGCAATTATACCACTTATTTTCATCTTACTATAAGATGCCTGTAGATTATTAAGCTGCTGTCAGCTCTCACCCACCCACATACCTTCAATGCAGTTGAAAAAAGGTGCCAACACTTCTGAGGTGTACCTAGATGATGTGTAGTTCCCACAATTTCACATTTGTAGGCATGTATCATCTTCTTTATGCATAAAGGCTAGCTTATTACATGTTTGGAATTTACTTGAGAGGCTACTAAGTTTGGGGAGCTATGAGTACAAAGATAGAGCTTTTGATTGTCTAAGTTCTATTAATATGTAATTTTAAAATAAAATATACTCATTGATATTATTTGGGGTTTTAGATAATATTTTGTAGTCCATAAAATTCATTTCAGAAGAAATTTGTCTAGAACAACTAATAATCTACGTGACTGACGAATTTGGGAAAAGAGGTTCTGTGACCTCTGTACATTTAGAAATTCAACCGATGACCCATTCTATTTGATGAATTAACTAGTCCCATCTCCTCCTTTCTCCACTGTACTAACACTCACATATCACCAATTGGACAGAGTCTTTTTTATCTAGCCCTTAATACAGAATTTTTCAAACTTCCACTATTCAGTGAGTTTTACAAAGTATTTTTTAAAATGGACTACAATAGATGAGAGTGCCTCACAGTCAGAAAATATAAGTATTTTTGTGTGATTTTTATTTTGGAGATGTGTGTGTATGATTATATGATAATGTAGATTGTGGGTTGTAATAAAAAAAATGTTTGAGTACCAGTTTCCTCCTGAAATGACTCTATGATGTGGAGATAGAGGATCTTAATCTCTTAAAGAGGCAAAGTCTTTAGGATGCTAGTAAGCTGATGGTCATGGCCAGGACCAAGCACTGGTTCTGCATCCTATAGTTAACTGATGAGAATAATATAATTATCAAAATTTGCAGTTCTCAAAGTGTAGCTCCAGGACCAACAGCAACAGTATCATCTGGAAACTTATTGGAAATACAACTTCTTAGGTCCCATCCCAAGCCTACTGAATGAAATTTTGGGGTGGATCCCAGTAATCTGTACTTTAACAACCCTCCAGGTGATTCTGTTATGTGCTAATATTTGAGAACCACTGGCAAGTAACTACATGCAGTGCAAGTTTGACTCTGGTCTCTGCTTCTTCTTATTAATACAGGACCTTAGCCATCTGAAAATCCCATCCCAAGTATTTCTGCAGGTCCAAAGGGGCTGCCACCCACATGATGCTGAATAAGTCTATCCTATGACATGCAACTGTGTTTTTCCTCTGGAGTATGAGTTTATATCATCAGGCAGAACTTAATAAACTCATATTTCAGGGTTTTGTTTAGAAAACATTGCAGTCCATCCTATTTATTGAATGATTTTTAAGAAAATTCTATATACCAGTAATGCTTATGTGATTTTAAGTCTATTTTTATGTACTTTTCAGAACTTGAACACATATGCTATTAGAATTAAATAAAATGACATATAAGGTGATTTGTATGTAAGTAAGCATTTAGTTTCTCTTTGTTAAGATAAAGACTCTTGGCTATTAGTTTAAGAAAACACACAAGTCCTCCAATGTGAGTGTTTTGGTTTCCATAGTATAAACCTTAGTGTTTGGGAGACATGCATATTTACATGATGTTTTCAGTCTGGAGGGGCTAAAAAGAATACTTTTGATGTCAATCCCAGTGTTTAAGTGACACATAAAGTTTCCTGTGGACTCAAAGGGAGGCAGAGAACCCTAGGTCTTTAGACTAGAACATTCATCTGTTCTCTCTCTCTCTCTTTCTCTCTCTCTCCCCATAACCCATTTTTCCCTCCCATGAATATATTGCCTCCAAGAATTGTCTTTCCTCTGCCTCTGAGCATGCTTCTGCTCTCTATCACTCATGTGGGTGAAGAAGCCATGTCCCTTTCTTGACTTCCAGCCATTGGTCTAGGTGGGAAAATGTAAAGTGTGGTTTAAAAAAAATCTGAAGAGACCATTTATAACGAAAAAATATTAAGTTTTAAGAAAATGGCTCAAAAAACCTTCACATTTAAGTGATGTTAAAATAGTTTTTAAGCCTTCAAGGAATCAAGATTTCTCTCTATGTAAATTATTTCAGAATACAGGAAAAGAGATAATGTCCAACTGACTTTTCAATGTGAACATGTTGTAGAAACCAAAGCTTAACAAAGAAATGGCAACACAAAACAACATATGAATTGTACCTATAATTACTGGTGTAAAACTCTGAAATTGTTACCAAATAGAATACAGTACATAAGTATACTAAATGAATAAATACATGACATGTGATGCCTTAACTAAAGAATATTAAAAAATTCAACATAAAGAAATCTAATAATATAATTCAGTATATTAGTAAGGTAAAGGAGAAAAATGTATTATTATCTGGATAGATGTGGAAAAGTAATTTGATAAAAGTCAACAACAAAAATGACAACAATGTTTCAGGAAATCCCTATAATGTGTAAAATCTATATGAAACAATAGCAAGCATGTAATAATGGACACAAAAAGTAAAAAATAAATAAATAAAATAAGATAACAACGATACTATGAGCACTATTGTTCAGCATTGTTCTTTATAATTTTATAGATAGGTACATATCCCTAAATAATATAATGCTTCATTTTTCTATCTTTTAACATTATATATATATATATAGGATTATACTGTATATATTATTCTGTGACATTCTTTTCTCAATTAACATTATACTTTTGAGACTCTGTTGCTAAGTGCAACTGTATAATATGTTCATTTTAAATTTTTTAGTATCCTACTGTATGAATATACCCTAATTTTTCTGTTCTTCTATAGTTTGTATCCATTTTTGCTACAATTACATATAATACAACTGTGAATATTTATTTGTATATCTCTTGGTTCAGGTGTGTAAGAATTTTTCTAGAATATATATCTAGGAATGGAATTCCTGAGTCATTTGGCAAGCATAAATTCGACTTTGTAAAATAATGCTGTTATTTTCCAATATGCTTGTATAGGTTTATTATTTATCTTAAGAGTGAATGAAAGTTCTGTCATTCTGATCCTCATTAAATTCATTATTATACATTAAAAATAAAAGTGGTAGCTAATCTACTGGGTATGAAATGCCATCACATTATGGTTCCAGTTTCTGTTTTCTTACTACAATCAAGCATCTTTTCATATGTCCTATTCTCTGAAATATTTGTTCATATTTCTTGCCAATTTGCTATATGGTCAGTTTTTTAAATTGATTTGTGAAAGTTCTTTATATATTTTGACACAAATTCTGTTAGTTGATGTATTGCAAATATCTTCTACCAGTGTGTGGCTTATCTTTTCACTCTGATGGTGTCTTTTGATAATCTAATTACCATCCTAAATGCTCTTATTAATTTTAATAATTTCTGTAGATACTTTTGTGTTTCTGTGTAAACAGCTATATTATCTATAAAGAATAAATGTATTTAATTTCAAGTTTTATAGTTTCTGTTTCTGTATCTGGCTAGAATGTTCAGTACAATTTTCAATACAAATCTTGACAATAAAAATTCTTATTTTGTATCTGGCTTTAAATAGATTTTTTGCATTTCACCATTAGATATGATGTCTACTTTAGGTTTTGTAGATATACTTTAGGTTTTAAGGTTTAAGTTTTATACTTTAGGTATAAAGTAGATATATTTTAGTTTAAGAAAATTACCTACTTTTCCTGATTGTAATATTCTATTAATGCCCCTTTCGTGATAATCATGTGGTTTATCTCCTTTAAACTGTTGATTTGGCAAATTACCCTATATATTTTCTAATCTTGCACCGATCTAGCTTTTGTGGAATAAATCTAAATATGTAACATTTGGGATACATTTTGCTAATATTTATTTAGATTTTTTTCATATATGTTTGTGAGTAAAATTGGCTGCCTTTATCTTTTCAGTCTCCTTACATTTTAGCATTAAGTATTTACTCACTGCCCTGAATTAGAAGGTGTTTCCTGTTTCTCTGTTTTCTGAAAGAGGTTATCTTCAATTTTAACTTTGAATGTAGGTGGAACTTGCTTATAAAATTATCTGACTCTATTTTTTTTTTTTTTTTTGTGGAAGGATTTTTAACTGCTAAGCAAATTTCTTTAATGTTTGTAGACCCATTCAAGTTTTCTGGCTCTCTAGTCAGTTTGGTAATTCGTATTTTTCTAAGAAAGTGTACATTTCACCTATATTTTCTTTATTGGCATAAGGCATAAAGTTGTTCATAAGATATTCTTATTTAAATATTTTCTACATTTGTGTTTATGAGACTTTATTGTTCCTAATCTCATTCACTTACACCATTCATTTGTTTTGACAAATTTTGTCAAAGGGTTTCCTCATTTTGTTAATCTTTGAAAAGAATTGACTCTTGGCTTTCTTGATTTCCTCTATATTCTTTCTATCTTTATTTTTAGTTTTGTTATTTTTTTCTTTAATTTTGTTATTTTCTTTTTTCTATATGTACTTTGGGTTGTTTCAGGTTTATTTTGTTTGTTTATCCCTAACTTTTCAAGTTAATGTGCCTTGTTCTTTGCATTTTAGACTTTCTTTCTTTTTTTTTTTAATATAAGCAGTTAAGCCATCAAATTTCCTCTAAATGACATTTAGCCACAGTCCATAATTTTTGTATTTTAGGTATTTAGGTATTTTTTCCCATTGTTCTGTCTTTTTTAAATCATGGATTATTTAGTATAGTTTACATTTCAAAATGTGTGTTTTTAATCTTAGCTATTTTTAATTTATATAAGAAACTATGTTGAAACTATTATTGGGTACAAACAAGTTTTGTATGTTTTAACTTTCTGGTAAATTGAAAATTTACTGAAAATTGATTTTATCAGTATGCAGTGACCTTTAACTCTAATATACTATCTTCCTAAAACTATATTATATTATTAAAATAGCTAGCCTAGCTCTTTTCATTGGAATTCATCCAGTACGTCATCTCTCATTCTTATACAGTCAGCCTTCCCGAGTCTTCCTCTTTTAGTTATGTCTCTTCTAAAGAGCTTTTAATTTAATTTCATTGAGCTTTAACTGAATTTCATTTTTTGCAATCTAATAATCTTTGTCTTTGAACTGACAAGGCAAATACTTTCACACTAATTATGATTACTAAAATATATAAATTTATTTTTAAATTTTTATTTGTGGTAAAATACACATAACATAAAATGTAGCATCTTGACCAATTTTTTAACTGTACATTTTAGAAGTGTTAAGTATAGTCACATTGTTGTGCAACTAATCTCCAGAATTCTTCATTTGGAACTAAAAACTACACACATTATTGTGTTTTTTATTAAGATTATTGGAGAGACTTTGTTTAATAAAATTATATAGGTTTCAAGTGTACAATTCAATAATATGTCATCTGTATTATGCATTGTGTGTTCACCACCCAAAGCAAAATTTCCTTTTGTCATTATATTTGACCCACTTTACCCATACTTACCTCTCCCCTCCCCTACTTTCCTGTAGTAATCACTAATATGACTAGGGCTTCTAGTTTATTTTGAACAGAAGTAATAAAAGTGAGCATCCTCATCTTGTTTCAGATCTTAGGAAAAAAATACTTTTAGTCTTTCCTCACTAAGTATATTAGCTGTGGGCTTTACTTATATGGCCTTTACCATGTTGAGGTAGTTTCTTTATATTCTTAGTTTAAGTGTTTTTAACATGAAAGAATATTAAATTTTTTAAATGATTTTTCTACATTCTTTGAGATTATCATGTGGCTTTCCATCATTATGTTAATGAGGTATACTATATTGATTAATTTTCATATGTAGAATAATCCTGGCATTCCAGGAATAAATTCCACTTGTTTTGGTGTATAATTCTTTTAACGTGCTGTTGAACTCTGTTTGATGGTATTTTGTTGAGAATTTTCATGTCAATGTTCATCAGGGATATTGAGCTGTAGTTTCTTGTAGTGTCTCTGTTTGGCTTTGGTTTCAATACATACTGGCCTCATAGAATAAGTCTGGAAGAATTGCCTACTCTTCAGTTTCCTGAAAGAATTTGAAGAGGATTAAGGTTAATTCTTTTCTAAATGTTTGGTAGAATTTTCCAGTAAAGGCATGTGGTCTTGGGCTTTTCTTTGTTGGGAGGTATTTGATTTCTGATTCAATCTCCTCACTACTAATAGATCTGTTCATATTTTCTATTTCTTCATGATTCAGTGTTGGTAGGTTGTGTGTTTCCAGGTATTTAAGCTATTTCATCTGGGTTATATAATTCATTGGCATATAATTTTTCATTGTATTCTCTTATAATTCTTTTTGTTTCTGTAAAATCAGTTGTGATGTCACTTCATTTCTGATTTTTGTTATTCGGCTGTTCTTTTTTTTCTGAGTGTATCTAAAGGTCTGTCAATTTTATTGATCTTTTTGAAAAAAACCCTTGGTTTCATTAATTTCTCCTATTGTTTTTCTATTCTGTATTTTGTTTATCTGTACTTTAATCTTTATTATTTCTTTCCTTCTGCTAACTTTGGATTGAGTTTATTTTAATTCTTTAAGGTATAAGGTTAGGCTGTTGATTTAAAATTTTTCTTCTTTTAATATAACCACTTACAGCTATAAATCTTCCAATTAACTTTCATTATATTCTATAAATTTTGAAATTTTGTGTTCTCATTTTCATTTATCTAAAGATATCTTCTAATTTTTCTTGTGTTTTTTTATTTTATTTAGCCAATCTTTGTTTGAAATCTTCCATGTATTTATTAATTTCTTTGCTTATCATTCTTTGTGTATTTCAAACCTTTTTTTTCTGAGTTCATTTCCCTTCCCCGAAGTTCACTTTTTAGAAATTTTTTCAGTGAATTAGAGAGCAAACTCTTTCTATTTTAGTTGCTCTGAAAATATATTTAATGTATCTCATTTCTTAAAAAAATGGTTTCACCAGATATAGAAGTCCAGGTCTCAGCATTTTAAAAATATTACACCACTGTCTTTCCTTTCCAACATTGCTATGGTAGGGTAAATAACAGTGCCCCAAAGATGCCCACATAATAATCTGGAACCTGTGAGAATGTTACCTTATGTTGTAAAAGATATTCTACAGGTGTGATTAAGTTAAGGATCTTGCGATGGGGAGATTATCCTGGACTATTCAAATGAGCCCAAAGTAATCACAAAGGAATATAAGGGATGGGTGCCAGGTTCAAAGTCAGTGGTAGAATGTGTGGTAACATAAAAGGAGACTGGAGTGTTGCAGTCACAGCTGATAGTCTCTAGAAGCTGGAAAGGGGCAGGGAACAGATTCTTCCCCGAGGTTTCCAGAAGGACCCAACCCAGTTTACAACTTGTTTTTAGCATCATAAGTCTCATTTTGGATTTCTGACATCCAGAACTGTAAGAAAATAAATGTGTAGAGTTTTTTTAGCCATTAATTTGTGGTAATTTTATAGCAACAACAGGAAACTAAAGCAGTTACTTTTGAGAAATTTGCTGTCAGACTAATTACAGTTATATTATTGATGATTTGTTTTTTTTCCTCTCTGGCTGAAAATTTTTAAAGTTTTTAACTTTTTGTTAGGCTTCTGTAAGTTTATTTTGGTGTTTAAATGTAGATTTTTAAAAGTTATCCTACCTGAGTTTTCTAACTGGTGTCCTTGATCACTGCTAAAAAATTCTAATTTATTTCTTCACCCAATATCATCTCTCCTCCAATCTTTTGTTTTTTCCTCCTGGAACTCCTTTTATGTTTGCAGATCTTTTTCACTCTATCCTCATGTCTCTTAACCTCTCTCTCATATTTCACATCTGTATTTCCATGTGCTAAATTCTCTGTAATTTCTCATATCTATTGTCCATAGCCCCTCTTCAGTCATGTCCCATCTTATTCTTATTCCACCCACTGACTTTTTAATAAAAATTGCCATATTTCACATTCCTGGAAGTTCTATTTGGTCCTTTTTCAAACATGTATGGTCAGTTTTGATAGTCTCATGTTCTTTCATTATACTTTTAACACTCTCATTTACTTCTGTACATATAAAGCATGCTGATTTTATATTTTATGTTCAATCATTCCATTATCTACAGTTTTTATAGCTTTAATAATGTGCTTTGTTGGTTCTTCTGACTCTTGCTCATTGTTTTTATTCCCTCCTATGTTTAGTGAGTTTGTGAGTTCCTGTGACTTGCAATCTTGTATCTATGGAAATTATTTTAGGCATGTGTATAGTGTGTTCCTCCAGAAAAAAATTTGCTAAGCACTTTGGAGAGTTATCAACCAGGAAAGACTTTAATTTGAGTTTAGGATTTTGTGTGTCACAGAGTTAATGTGAATTTAATCCCTAAAACTCCATTTTTCATGGGTTTGTGACTAGAGATTTCAATGGGAGACTTTTTTTTTCTTTTTTACTCCTCTCTCTGCTCTATCTTAGGTCAAGCCAGAGACATATCACCATTATCTATTTCTGCATGATAAATTTTTTCTAGGTCACTTACCAAGTATATCACACTTTTGATGATATATATGTGAGGGGGTTCCAATCAAATCTCCCACACTGCTCAGGCCCAGGGCTTTGCTGCTATCCTGTCAGTTCATTAAAGTCCAAGACCTCAGCCACCAGGGACTGGCAGATATTTCTGGGGGAAAACACTCTAGTACTTGCTTATCAGTTAC
The DNA here is from genome assembly GCA_004027375.1 of Macroglossus sobrinus. Lineage (NCBI taxonomy): Eukaryota > Metazoa > Chordata > Mammalia > Chiroptera > Pteropodidae > Macroglossus > Macroglossus sobrinus. Next base: position 129,885 of record PVKZ01000448.1, on the reverse strand, counting down.
AGGGTTTTTACTTCTTGTCATTCTAGCCTCTGAGATTACATTACTTTCCTGGCAGCTCATGTATACATTAAGAAATATGTCATCAATATTTTATACAGCATCTTTAGGTGTGAGGTCTCTAAAAATTTAGTATGCCATACTTTTGCAAATTCTCTTAGATTACTTAGCTATTTCTGTGTAACAAATTTTCCTAATACTTAATGTCTTCAAGCAACAGCTGTTATCTCAGAGGTTTTGTGGGTCAGGAATCTGTATGGAGTTTCTCTCTTATAAGGCTGCAGTCATGTTGCCCAGGCATCAGTCATTTCAAAGCTCTGTTGGTGAAGGATCAGCTTCTAAACTCACTCAGTTCACTTCTTGCCTCATTCACATGGCTTTTGACAAAACTCACTCTTTGCTGGCTGTTAGTTGGAGACATTAGTTCATGCCATCTGGGTCTTTCCATAGGTCTAGTCACAATGCAGCAACTTGCTTCCATCAGAGTGTGGGCTCTAAGAAAGGGAAAGAGAGAGAAAGTAAGAGAAGGTAAACAACATGAAAGCTATAGTCTTTTTGTAACCTAATCTAGGAAGTGACATTTCATGATGCTTGCCATCTTTAAGTCATTAGAAGTAAGTCCTGTTTCCAGCCCATTCTCAGGAAGAGATGATTACCCAAATGTATGAATACCAGGAAGCAGGGATCACTTGGAACCATTTTATTTTATTTTAATTTTTATTTTTTTGGTGAGGCAACCCTTGTTTGACCTCACAGACTGCAAGGACCTTGTCAGCTTACAATCCCTTATTTTTTTATTTTTTACACCTACAGCACCTCGTCTTCCCAACCCTGCCCAACCCTGCTTAGCTTCCAAGATCAGGTGGGATTGGGCTTGTTCAGAGTAGCATGGCCATAGACTCATTTGGAACCATTTTAAAGGCTGTCAGCCTCACTTTTATATGTCACTTTTTAGAAAGATGAACATCAAAATAGAAAAAAAAATAAGAAAATATGAAGAAATAATTTAAAGTCTCATAAATATATAAAAGTTGTACAATCTTTCTAGTAATCTAGTATTTAAAACAGCTATTAGATAACAATTTTTACCTATAAGATTGACAGTTTTAAAAACATCACCAAGTGTGTAGATGAGAATATATAGAAACTAGCAACCTCATGCAATGCTAGTGAGAGTGTAAATTGGTATCTATTTTGCAGTTCGATTTGGGAGTATGTCAATATCTTTAAAGAAATGTATATATCTTTAAAAACCTATATATAAAATATACATTAAAAGTTATTGTCCAACAGTTTTAAAATGAGAGACTCATCCTAAGCAAAAGTGATAAAAGCATGAAAATATTTATGTAAACTTGGCTCATCTTTATGGTAAACCAGTTGGAAATAAATGTCTAAAAAGAGTCATTGGTAAGTAAATTACCTCCATATGCTTATAAAAGAAAACTGTGCCTCTATTAGAATATCATGAATCTGTACAAGTTATAGGCGAAAGAGGTACTCAACATATTGTTGGTAAGCAAAATAATACATGTTGCCTGATTCATTTGATTACATATAATGTTCAAATATATGTTTACATAGAGAAAAAATTAGCAAGCTATACATAATAGTGTCAATGAGGTCATCTCTGGGTAATGGAATTACAATTGATTTTTATTATTTTCTTGTTTATCTTATCTAAATTCTCAATAACAATATAATAAACATCTACTACCATAATTTTAAACCAAAAAGTACATTTTTCTTTAGTAAAATAAAAAGTACAATCTAAGCAATCGCCTATAAGATATAAATTCCCAATTATTTAGTAATTTCTTTTTGATGTTTTTGTTAAAAATTCAGAAATATACATTTGTCACTGAATTGACAATACATGCAATACTTGTTTTGCATCAAGGAATCTTGCCATTAAGTAATTATGAAGTTAATCCAATTTTCACATTGGAGCCCTATTGCTGAACTAACAATAAAATATTCAAAATTTTTATAATGTAATATGCTACATAAAAAGCAATTTTTACAATATCAGTTCATTTAATCATCAGAATCCTTCTGTGACATGGGTATCACATTTCTTATCTATTTTAAAAACAAGAAAACTGAGACTCAAAGATACTCAATAGCTTGTGCAAGACATGATTATTGGCAAATGGGACAGCTGAATTTAAGAATTCTGCACCATCACCTGCAGTCAGTTGGAGTCCTTTCAGCTTCTAACATTTGTTTACACCTATTTCATGCTGAGGCACTCTAAGTACAAGGAGCAAAAAGATAAACAGAACATTGCTCTCAAGACCTGCAGGTACCCTTCTTTCCCAAAAGGTAGTTTTGTAAATAGATACCTGGCACAGACCATTTTTTGTATTGTTCACATTGGGATGCTGGTACCCCTCCTTCATTGACTGAGCCTGTGTGTGTGTGCCATTCACATAGTGTGTGCCAATCATGTAGTAGTTTCAATAGGTGCATTTTACATCTTTCCAGAGTCTGGGGTGACTAGATTCTCTAAGTTCAAGAATCTTTTTAGTTTTTAATACTCTGCTAAGTTAAAACGTCTTCCCTTGCACCACTAATGGGAGGTGGAGAATCTATGGTGCCCAACAGGTTATTGCAGTGTTGTAGATGAAAATGCAAAATGGTCCTCAGAGGAAAATGGAAAATGTGCCCTCACAGCACTGTTCCTTGACTGCAATAAGGAGTCAGGAAATGGTAGTTGGAACTCTCTGCAGGGCAATATTAGAAATTTGAATTAGAACCATTGAATTTAGTTATTACTTTAATTTCTATCTGATTTCCACTTTTAATATCTGTGCCATTTTATGGGTGTTTCTATGAAGTTCTATTTTCTTAGTTGTGCTATGCAACACCCATTATCTACTTATATTTTTAAAATATTCTATCTCTGCTTTAAGAAAGAGAGTGCCATGGATCTTTAAAAAGCAAACTTCCAAAAGAAAAAAGAAAAACTGGAACAGAATTGGTATCGTGGTAAAATGCCTCCATTTTAAGAATTTGGTCTGAAATGTGATTATATTAACTTTAGTTAATGCATTTAGTTAGTATATTAATTATCTTTAGTACATTTCATTTATACTCTGAACTTCCATTTTGAGATAATAATAGTTTTATCATTATTAATAATAAATGTATTCATAGCTCTGTGTTTATTTTAACTGCCACTGATAGTGAGAAATCAGTTGTTAGGGCAGCTGTGGCATAAGGAAAAAGGAAGTGCAATGTAGATGACTTAGTGGGAAATAACAAGGACCCCTATTCTCCAACCTAGTGGTATAATTTTGGGAAAGTCACTCAGCCTCCCTTGGAACCTGTTTCCTATGGAAAATATGGCTAATAATGATACCAGGTCACATTTATTAAAAATTTACTAGGTCTGGTGAATTTCTAATTATTCCAATAAGTATTATTATTATTATTATTCCTAATTTATAGAAAGGATGACCAAGGCATAAAGTGGATTGAGTGACTGGCTCAGAGATGTGCAACTAATAACAGAGGCAAGGTTTAAACTCAGATGGCTTGGTTCCAGTTCTCATACCCTTAAGCCACTGGGCCACTGAAATGTACTGCCTTTCAAGTAAAATCCATGGTTGAGATTTGGCTTCGAATGGTGCACAGTGCAAAGTTGTTCTTATCAATGTCTGTAAAGTATAGTTTTTAAAACCCACCTTGCAGAGCTGCACAGTAAAGATAAATTAGCCTCGTACCTGAAATCATATGGCACAGCCGGTTTTCAATATATGTACAACTACCTTTTGGATTCATTTCTTCATAGCACAGAATAAAAGAGCTGGGTGAAGAGAGAAAACCAAGATGCATCATATGGTAGCAATGGGGGATTGGGGCCACTATGGCTTTCAGAAGAAGAGGCATAAAGACTTCATTTAATGCCTCTTGCTACTCCTTTCTATAGCTTCAGCAACTGGAAGCCCAAATCCTAGCTTCAGCAAAAAATATCTTCTCTGATGCAAAACTGTCACTGCAGTCAGGATTCTAGAGCAGAAAATCTTACACTTGTAGTGGAGCAAAGGGAAATACTTAAGTATGTTTCAGCACTGAGAGGCAAAAGCCCATGGAGAGAAGATTGTTGAGAATACAGAAAGAAATTAGTTGAGCATCATGGTTAAAACAAAGGGCTGGAGATTTAAACTGGCTCATAATCTATCTCTAGTTTCGCCATTCACAGGGTGTCATCATACTTGCTTTCTCCAAGCTGCTATTTATCTGTTAATGGGTATAATAATAGTTTCAACCTCATAGGACTGTTGTGAAGGCTGAAGAGAACATTGTGTGTAAAGCACTTAGTGCTGCGACTAGTGTCCAGTGAGAACTAAACAAATATTAGCTTGCATTGTGATTATTATTATAGTTGGTGGAATAAAGACACTGTGTAGTAATAATAGTGCATTGTCTATGCATAATGGTACCCATAGCAGGTACCCATTTCCCTATTACCTGGTTGTTGTTTTTATTATTGTAATTTTCATTGACATGTTATAATATTTGGGCTTTATTCCCCATACATCTCTGTGACCTTAGAAAAGTCATTTTGCTATTTTGAACCTAGATTTCAGAACATGGGCAGGTGGACCTGTGCTAAGTCATAACAAAGTTTTCCATGGACCATGATGAAATTGTCTCTATAAAACTGCTAACTATTCTTTACTTTGAGATTAAGTCCTTTCTACATTTTTACTGTTACTGTTATTAATTTATTTCATAAACTGATGATAGTAGACAGTAACTTTTAAAAAATTGATATTTGGCAAAATGCAATGTTGGCAACCCAACAAATGTCTACCTCCCTTCTTTTTAAAACTATGTTTTACTCATACTGTTTTGTGAGATATAGAATTATGGGACTTATCAGTGCTATAGTGATCTCTAAGATACTTCCCAACACTATCAGCATAGAACAAAGAACATGGAATACCTTGCTGGCAGTGAAGTACAGAACTAGATGTGGGAGAAGAGATTCAGCCTGCAGTGTCAGTCAAGTGGTGAGACCCTTGGACAGAAGCAAAAAGGAAGCTCTGAAAAGGGGACCAGAAGCATTTGTTCTTTATTTTAACAAATGTTTATGGATCACTAACTATAGCCCAGGCAACATGCAAGGCACTAGGTATGAAATTGTCAGGGCAGTGGGTTGAATGGTGCCCCCTGCCCCTCCGCCACAAGAATATATTTATGTACTAATGAATGAGACTAAAACAGAAAGTTGGTACCCAGAGTGGGGTGTTTCTATAATAGATACCTGAAACGGTGGAGGAGGTTTGGAACTGGTGATGCTTTATGAGAGCTCAGAAGAAGAAGGAGCTGTAGAAGCATTGGATGTAAAGTAGTCAGTGTAGAAGTTTAAATGGTTCCCTTCCACAAAATCTATGTCCATGTCTTAACACCTGGAACCTGTGAATATTACCTTATATGGCAAAAGGTTAAATGTTAACATGAGATGTTCCTGGGTTATCTGAATGTACCCTAAATCCAATGACAAGTCTTCTTATAAGAGATAGAAGAGGAGGGGACACAGATATACAAAGAGGAATAGGCAATGTGACCTTGGAAGCACAGATAGGGTGATTCAGGTACAAGTCAAAGAAAGCTAAAGCCAACACACGTTGATTTCAAACTTCTGGCCTCTAGAACAGTGAGAGAATATATTTCTGTTTTTTTTTTTTATGACAATCATTGTGTGGTAATTGGCTACAGCAGCTACAAGAAACTTGAACATTCAATAACTTGGATGTAGTGCCTTACCTTCTTGGAGCTTAGAGAGAGAGAAAAATAATTAAACAAGCATTACAATAAAGGGGGACAACAGTGATAAGTCACAAGATAAGAGGAGAACATGGATGCTTCGGGACTCCTGACATGCCAAGAACAACCTACTTAGGTGAAGAACCAGAAAAGCTTTTCTACTGCAGGCTGAGCAGGAGCAAAGGGTACCCCCTATCTTTCTGCTCCTGTCTCTGTGTATTGACAGCTCATGAGAGGCACAGTCTATATTTCTAAAATTCCAGTCCTCCAACTGGAAGGGCTGTAATTTGGAACTGCCTGGCCTCTGAATCTTCTGGTCAGATTGGTGAAGCAGAGCACTGCAAGTAACACCAAACACCAGAAACACTGCCAGATATGTGCCAGAAAGCCCTTGCGGTCTCAGCAGCCAGGACTGCCTATGCGAGGGACAATCTACATCCTACCAGTTCCAAAGCACCCTGATTTTGTAGCATGCTGTTAATTAGGATGTCCCTTAGCCTTTGCTACACTGAGCTAGCAATGGACAGACTAAGAGTTAGTCCCAACTTAAATTTCAACAAATTTGTCAAATGAAGCCATGAAAAAGCCACTGGGATAAGGATAAATTCCATTAGCTTTGGTGGGGATGCATATGTAAGGATGAAACAGGGGCTTCTTCTTGTCATTTTTACATTTTTCTGCACTGCAATTTCCCCCCTTTTAAAGCATTCTCCTTAGGGACATATGCGAGCATTGACAAACTAGACAGGAAGCTTGGGGAATATGAATATGTGTAAATACCAAGTAAGACATTTTTTAAGAATGTCATTTATTCTAAAGATGTAAGAATTACTTTAAAGCCATTAGTGTCTGGAATTATCTAATAGTAGAGACACATTTTAAAAACACACTTTTCCTATCAGACTTTAATATGTTAAAGGCAAATCTTTTTTTTTTTTCAATAAGAAAGGAACTAAAAATATTGCTTTGACCTGACAAACTGAAATATCTGCCTACAAACTTTTTATCAGGATCTCAAATACAACAACTTGCTTGTTTAGCTATAAAGAGTTATTCTGATTAGAAACTTCAGGGGAAAATTTGTGATGTTGACTTGGGTACTATATGTTTTATATTCGGGGGTAAGTCAAACCTTGAACAGCATTTAATGTTTGACTTTGGATTATTGCTGATTATGACATGTTTCTTTTATGTTCCATTTGCATCCTTGGAATCAGAAGCTAAAAAAGATATTTTATTCTTTGTGACTTCCATCCATCCTTGAGTTATATGTTGAGCATCTATATAATGCAGTGTGCTCCATAAAGCATTGTGTATAACATAAAACGAGGATGAAATATTAAATTAAGTGTCCAGTGTCAAACCTCTTAAAAGAATCACAAAAATCTGCCAGGCTTTAAGAACAAACTTTTCTTTAGAAAAGAACAATTTAAAATAAGAAAGACAATCATAGTAAACCCATTTGCATTTTATTTTTGGCAGTTTTCACAGACTTCCATCATCTCCTGGTGCTTTCCTTCTCATATATTTCCGAGAAAGTCGACAGCATCTAGACTAACATCTCGCCCTGTGAAGACTTAGTAGGAACTATTTTTACCAGCTTTACAAGCTTTACTCTTTGCATGCTTTCTGAAAAATTACATTCTGAGGGCAATTGATTCTAACTGTGGATGGCAAAATGGACTTGGAAGGAAGAGAACCCTTGCTGCAATGATACTTTTGCTGATTCTGGGAACTGGTCTGAAGTTGCAGGCACTTGCCTGAAGTGATGTAGCATATTATCTCCCCTCCCCCACCTCCTCTTTCGCCCTCTCCTTCTCCTTTCTCTTCCCTACTTTCTCTCTTTTTCTCCCTCTACCTCCCCCTCCCTCCCTCCCTCCGTATGAGAAGAATGGGAAAAAAGAACTTTCTGAGAATACTATCCTCCATCAATTTTATAGTTGAAATAGAGAAGGGATTTTAATTCATGGCACCAAGAATGGGAGAAAGGAGAAACCAGATAAAATGGACAGGAAATGGACAAGAGAGAAAAGGAGAAAAAGAAAAAAAAACATTGCATAGACACTGTGTGTTCTCAGCTTCTGTCCCAAAAACATATTTGCTCATTCATTTGAACATGTACCTGAAATTAATATTAGTTCCTGCAGACAAAAGGAATGATCCCTGGATGGTTTCTGGCATTTATTTCACCTTCCCCGTGTTTAACTTGTAGAATAAATAGAAAATAACTTTCAGACCAAGCAACGTGTTGGAGGTGACAATTTTGTGATATATCTGTAAATCTGCATTTTCTACTAACCACTCTGGATGAAACACTATTCTTGTCAGCAAGTAACCTTGAGATGATAATTAAAGGACATTTCTATTGCTCTGTTGGTATGTTGAAACATTTGAAAAAGTAGCATGCATTATGAACATGGAAATAAATCAAATTACAATTACTTCAATACAAGTTTGATATACCCATCTGAAAGGATACCTGAGGATTAAATAATTGATCTGTAGGAAACACATAGAACAGAGTCTGGCACCCTAGTAAGTGTTCCATAATATTAGCTATCATTATTATTACCTAGGCTTTCATTTCATGTCAGAAATGCTATTTTGCTTTAGAAACTGCATGTTTATAGGTATTAGAAGAAATTGGAAAAATGAGGTGAATTTAAAAGAAATCTTAAAAGTCAAATGGTCTCAGGAGACAAAAGTTAAGTTTTCTTTTCCCCACACTAGTGGTTGAAGTTTTCTTGTGCTCTAATCTCATTTCTAATTCATATTCTCATATTCATTAAATAAATATTAATTTAGAGATGTAGTGAAAAGGATATAGGATCAGGAATCAGGCTTCCGTTAAAACCTTGTCGTGTTCTTTGTGACTAGGGTTGTTACTTTAGGTGTAATCCTAGTAGCATCCTTTATGTATTGGGAATAATTGCCTTTGCCATTGGAAGGAAGGTAATGTGACAACTAGGTACGTTTTAAAAACGTATTCATTTAAAACCATTATGACATAAACATGTTGTCTTCTGAGGGATTTTAATTATGTAGGAAAGTAGCCATCAGGACCCTGACTTATACTCTCAGATCTCTTTAAATCCTTAAGTCCTTTGACCCGCTGGTTTACCTTTCCCTGAGATTGAGTTCTTCCCTCCAGTTTCTCTTCTCTTTTCCTATACATGGAAGGTCCTGGGGATGTAAACATGCCTCAGATGGAATTCCTGTCCTGCTGGGTGCTGGGGAATCAGTCATATTCTGACGTGAGAAGAGCTCTGTTCTGAGCATGGGCAACAAGCCTTTGGAGGATGAAGGAGAATGTCACTGAAGCTGCCTGGAGCAGTCTAGGAAGGCATCTGGGAGGAGGTTTCCCTTGTGCTGGACCACAGGGAATGAGTAAAATGTTTTCCACTAGTGAAGGTATCTGTAGAGAAAGAACAATGCTGACTGAAGACATATTGGCTATCACATGTAAAGCTAAAACTCACATGTTACTATTTCCTAGCAGGATTTCTGGACAAAAACACGTATTTCAATGGAAAGTTATGTATAAGTAGTTAACATTGGTATAACTCAAAAGCAAAATTTAAATGTTCAGAAACTTCATTTCCAATACTAATGATAATATTTATTATTTACTATATACCAGAATGTCCTATATACTAGACTGTCCTACATACTTTATATGTTTTAACTCACTTAAACCCGACATGCTTTTGAGGACATTACTATTATTACACCCATTTGATAGATGAGAAAACTGAAGCACAGACATGTTAAGATACTTGCCAAAGATTATACGTCTAGTAAGTGGAAGAATAGGGATTTGATCCAAGACCATCTGACTCCAGATTCTAGGCTCTTATCCACTACACTCTACTGCCTCTATAGCAACAATCTGGGAGTTGAAATATCAAGACGTTATTTCCAACGCTTCAAAATATTATTTACTCTACAAACCAGTCTAGGTGATTTTCTAAAAACAGGCTTTTGCAGTTTTGCAGTCATTGCCAAAGAGTGTAAAATGTAAGTTTGGGGGATTTACTAAGAATTCAAAATTTGCTTTCAGATTCTTATGTAGACTTCCATGGGAATAGAAGCCATTGCAGTTTATTAGTATAAGTGTTCAGCATTTCATCCATTCATAATAGGGAGGATACTGAACTCTTTCATTCTGATCTCAGTAATTTAGTCAATCAATCAATAGTCCTTATCATAAAGGCAATATGGTTTAATTTATATTAAAAATTAACATTAATGAAAATCAGAGAGAAGTTTGTTTTGAAAATCAAAAGAAAATGTTTTCCTCTAATCAAAGTGATTCATAATTGTCCTTGGTGATAAATTTTGAGTTCTTTCCTTCATTTATAGGTGAAGAATCTGGTTTGTTTATTGTAATATGACATTTGGGTTGCCACATTACAAATATTATTTTTTTATGACTTCTTAGCTTCTGTAGTATGCTTGCTAACACCTAGAGTAAGAAGCTCTCTACTCTAAGCAGTCTTCTTCTGGCCAGCTGCCATCCCTTTGCAGGTGCCTGGGACTGTGTTCCTTGAAATACCAGCATCTGTGAATTTTCTGGGAAGTTACTTCTTTCTTTCTCTTTCCATCATCCTCCTACCTTCCTTTCTCTTCCTCCCTCTTCCCTCTCATACATCCCACCTAAAATGCTATGCTATGCTCTCTGCCTGTGGATTGATTACAAATGTCTGCTCAGACAGGCCCAGTCTCCCCAAAAGAAAACACTTCATGACCTTGGCAGCATCTTAGGTGGCACTTTGAGCTATGCAGGAACACTCAGAATCTGTTGCAGCTCTTGTCTTTTGATTAGGCCCCAGAGCCAAGGCTTCTAGGAGGAGCCATACTTGTCAGCTGTCAGTCAGGGGGCAGCCTATCCCCCCTAGGCACTGCCCCTGCCACAGAGGGGTGACCAGACTGTAAAAATGAAATAGACTTCAGTGGGATGCCAGAAATTCATTTTCTCCCTTGGATGCTTTCATCTCACTCATTTCACTGTGTTTACAGGCCCACAGTTTCCCTGAGGGCAGTCATGATTTAGATTTACAGTTCCCCAGGCAGTCTAATTCTGAAGAAAAGTTATAACACCTGTAATATATTACTGTCTCCTGGAGGAGCAAAGAATGTCAGGGGCTATGAGGTTAGCTACCCCAATAACTGCAGTCTCTCTGCATTGCAGCACTGAAAATTATGGGTTGGGCTGGATGAGCCTTAGCCTCTCTCATTATCTGCTTGCACATAAACACATAACACACTTGGGTTATTAGAGATTTGGTGATGTTGATGATGATGGTGGGGGGAGTGGTGGTAACCTCAACGTGTCATCAGGAGAGTCTCTGCATGAAGTCCAGGCAGCTACTCCCTAGACAGTGGACAGGACAGAGAGAGTTCAGATACAGGGCCTAGAATCTAGACTACATTTGTCAGGGAAAGGAAACATAAGACATTCTGGCTGGGATGGGGGAAAGGTTGCTGTGAACAAAACAGAAGCTCCCTACAAAGGCTTGTCTCTCTTGTTGATTTCTTTCACTTAATCTTTGCTAAGAGAAGTAGAATCAGCATTAAAGTTGTTCTGAGGGGGATCATCAAATAGGTGAGGGCAAAGTGACTAACCCCTGCCCTTCAAGGCAATCACTCTTTGGTCCTCTGGTAAGAATTCAGCTTCCTTGATGGTCTGGATGCTCCCCCTCACCTCAGTACACACTTAGGGAGCAAAACCACAGGAAAGTCACTTTCTGAAACTGCAGGAGGTGATGGGCATTTGAGATGCTGAGCCAGGTTTATGCTCCACCTTGCCTCTAGCATAGATAGGCCTGGAACATGGAGATCCAAAGGCTTCATCAAGATGTCCTATCTTTGTTCTCGAAGATCCTATCTGAGATCCATTTACTATTCCTGACATGTCTGCATTGCTCTGGCTTCCCTAAGGGTGGATAATATACCAAGACACTCATTTGTTTCTGCACCTCCCTCATCTCATTCTGCTCTGCGGTCCAGTGTGTGAGACAGGCCACTGGCTTTCACTGTGAGCTCTTCGGGTCAGTGTGTTAGAGGACCAACTGAGTAAAGATCTTATACCAATCAAAAATCCACATTTACAACTATATAAATGTGGCTTATTAATAATAAAAGTTTGTGTACCATCTGGAAACTGTGACCCAATGATAATCTCAAAACCTGAAACAACATGATAACCTCCAACATCAGTATTCATCTTGCCCCTTACCCTGGTGACAATGTTTAGGAGATTACAGTTATAAGTTTGGTACATTATATTTAAATTGGTACTAAACTTTTTGTTTGACATGATCTGGGATTCTAAAGGAAAAAAAATCAGTCTTTCTTTAAATTTTAACATTTCAGCCAAGGTTATTAATCTTTAATTTATAGACTCATTTGGAAGAACTGGCCCAATGCTTGAGGCTCTCAAAGGGAAGATTTTTATCTTAAGGAAAGGGTAAAGACTAAATGTCTGTGTGAGTGACAGAAAGGATATAGCACCTAGAGGATTCAACAAACTGTTTCCTTTGCCTTCTAGAAATATATGCCCCAGTTTCCCTCACAGTTAAGTAAAGTCACAATTGTCTTCTGGCCAGCTTCCAGGTTTGGTCCCATGTGATTCTGCATATATTCTCTTTCCCCTGCCACTGGATGGGTGCAAAGGAGAACGAGGACTTAAAGCATGTGGAATCACATGATGCAAAAAGCCTGGTCACTGAAAGACAGAACGGAGCAGAGGCCTCATTGTTTCCTTCTTCTTCACCCTACCCTCAAAATATACTCACATTTCATTCCATGTCAGACTCGACATAAGGAAGAGATGGACTCTTATTGTGTCAAACCACTAAGATTTTTGGGTTTATATGTTTTATATAATGAAATCAGTGACTTTTTGTTAGGTTAAAACCAATACAGGAACATTATTCCTTGATAAATGTCAATATACCTATCCCATTCCTTCCCCATCCTTTGTTTCTGACAGACTTTTTTCCCCCCTCCATCACCAATGCTTCACTTTTATCAAGCAAGTTCACCTTGCCAAAGAAGACAAGCAGGATCACCAATTTGAGAAAATACCCCAGAGTACATGCCAATTTGCAAACACTAACAAAGCAAGTGTTCAGACAAAGAAAGAAAGATTTTGTTAGACAGGCTTCCGTTGAACATTAATAATCTTAAAGAGTGTATCTATTCTTTTCTTATTTACCACAAATAAATAAATAAATAAAATGGTTTGAAAGACTTTGCAGCATTCTTAATCCAAAATTATAGGTAGGAATAATAATAACTTACATTTACAGTAGACTTAATATAGGTCAATCATTGTGCTAAGTACTTTACATGAATTATTTTCTTAAATGATAAAGAAATTGAGGCCTGGGAGGTCATGTAATTTGCTTAAGTTTACATAGCTAGGAGGCAGCAGGTCCAGGAATCCAATAAGCCAAGACAGCCTGGCTCCAAATTCCATGGTCTTAAATACCATCCTGCCCCTAATGAAACATCAAGAAATGTCAAGTCATCCATAAGATGAATGGTGCATTCTGACCATCTATAGTGAAGAAACAAATTCATATTTCCAGACCAAAAAAAATCCACTTTAATTTGCTTTTCATAAAAAAGGCCTTTGAAATGGCAGGAACATGATGGCCACTCTCTATAGGACTTCTGATAAGCCAGCAGTCTGAATCCTCACTGTTGATTTTCCTTCCCTATGGACATGTTGCTTAAGATTTATGTGATTTTTCTGCACTACATGCTACTGTGGCCATATCTCACCTTACCTGACCTTATTCTCCAAAAAGTATACATGCCTATATCCTGCGATGAGAGCAAACCCAGGGTGAAAGAGACATTATGAGTGATGCTGGCCACGTTCCCTAAATTCAGTTTTGATTCAGTTTTGATTTTTATTCTTCCACAAGATGTTACTGCATGATAGCACTCTAGCATGGCTTGGGAAAGATACAGCAGAATTTCTTGCTGTTCCTATATTAAGAATGTGTTCTCAGAAACAGCTGGTGTGTTACAAATGCAACTGAGTGCCTTAAGAAGTGGGATGATTGGAATCCCACTCCTAAGCACACAGGCTGTTGATATTTGAGAGCTGGTAGGTGACATGACAGGAAGGGGTGCAGATGGAAACTGGAGAGGGCTGAGCATGAGAGAGCCAAGTTCCCTGCATCTGTTTGCTTTGTGAACCTGTCTTTCACCTAATTATGAACATGGAGAACTGTTACAGGAAATAGTTTATGTTTGTAAATCAATTCTCAGATCTTTGCAGTAAGAAGTTAGCTGAGAAGAATGACACTCTTCATGTATAAACATGGATGGCATACGGGTAGCTATGAGTAGTCATTCTTCATTTCTTTTGAGATAAAATGTTCAAATTATTGTAAGAAGACTTTTTATTCAGTTAGATATTAGGAAAATGTCCCAATATTAATGGACACATTAGCATAGAGTCTTTGTCATCTCTTTTAAAAATAATTATAATTAACATAATAGAATGATATGTAGTTTGCAATTTGATTTTACCTACATTGTTTCAGTTGATCTTTCAGGAAAATTAAGTGAAAGGGGCAAAGAACAATAAAATATTATTACTATTATATATTTGTATTCTATTATCCTTATTTTAAAAATGGAGAAATTGAGATTTAAAGAGGTTAAGTGACTTGCCCAGCTTACCTAAGAAGTGATGCTGCATTCATTACCTTCCTCTTTCTTGACTCTCTGCTTTTGGCTTCTAGGACAGGAAGCATATCCTTGATTCTTTATTCATCATCTTGATTGTTCTTTCTCAGTACCATTTCTTGGATACTTTTTTCTGTCTTCTTTGAAATACTGACATTGCAGATCTTCATTAGCTCTTTCTCTACTCTCCCTTTTTCAATAAACTCTCATTAGGAAAACTCATCCACCCCCATTGGAAGGAAATCAATGATTGTTTTGCTCAGCATTCACTTCAACTTCTTCCTATTTTATCTTTCCATACAGTAAAATCCGGAAAGCTAAAATTTACATTTCCCAGACTCCCTTGCAGCTAGCTTTCAGGGTACAGAATAAGTTCTTCCAATTAGAAAACATAAGATAATTTAAAATCTTTATTGAAATATAATTCTCATGTCATATAATTAACCCATTTAGAGTGTATAATTCAATGGCTGTTAGTACATTCATAGAGTTGTACAACCACCATTACAATCAAGAGAAAATGTACCTTTTGAAATACAAAAGTGACATCAAAGCTATCTATTTGCAACTTTTGATTGTTATTGCTAGCAAACACATTATGGAAGCATTGCATTTCTCTGCAGCAGTTTTATAGTATCCGTTCACTGACTTCCTGTATGTCAAGAGGCAGTTGTAGCAGTGGCAGTAGTGGCTTCCTGATTATTTAATTAGGCTTTCTAATTATGATGGTGATTATAGCTTTTCTAGAATGTTATTTCTGCAGTCATTTTCTGGGTATTGTTCCTAGAAATCCAATTTAGAGCCTACTCCTCCAGTTTTTTTTTAATAATTTCATGAACACTTAATTCCATACATTAATTCCTTGCTGAAAACATAGTGAGAGTCATTTGTTTCTTACAAACAGACCAATTTGAACTAAACTTTTATATCTTTAACTTCTAATGTCTTATGAATCTTCTCTACCTTGAGAGGTACCTCATAGTCATCATGCTCCAAACTGAACTAATTACTCTCATTCACAAGCCTGATCTTTGACCTGATTTCCTTAACTCCAGTGGATGGCTTTACTCAACAGCCCAGTTACCAAATCAATAACCTTGGAGTTATCTGTAACTACTTTTCCTCCCAACTTCCCTCTTTTCCCGTATAAGCAGTTAATCTGTCACCCAATCCTAGATCTCAAGGTTCTCTCTCATCTCTGCTAACAGTCCTTACTTTTAACTGGAATAACAAAGAATAACAGTCCTTACTCCTAACTGGACCCCTGCCCACTCTTGGTTAAGCCAACACAGAGGCCAGAGTGATCTATTTTTTCTTAAAATCCCCTTCCTTTCCTAATGAGTAAAATGTAAAATTTAAGTTTCTTTCCGTGGTGTTCAAGGCCCTTCATGACTTGGCCTCTGTGTAATTCTCGAGACTCATTTTTTTTTTGCTGTTTTTCTTTTCTCACATATTATACTTTAGTCATATTAAACTATACACATTTCTATGTAGCTTTTCACACTCTTATTTTAAGCATGCAGCTTCTCAACTTTAACTTTACTGTTGAATCCTTAGTTATCCTTCAAAAACCCTACTTAAGTGTCATCTCTTTCATTGTAAAGCCCTTATTGACCAACTTTCCTAAATGCCTCTACCTCAGTAAAATCAATTACTCCCTCCTCTTTTCCACTCAGTATATTCTATTATTGCTCATTTCTTATGTGGTGTGTTTGTCCCACTATCTGATACTATGTCTTAAACGTGTGCACCCAAAGCACCTATCACAGAGCCTGGCACACAGCAAATAATCAAAATATATTTGAATAACTTAATTAAAACTGGAACCCATTCCCAGACCCAGTTATCTTTCCATTAAATGTTTAAGAAAAAGTTGGCTAAATCACATATTAAAATCAGTATGGGGTCCAGCCTCCCTCAGATTTGAGACATCGTGGTATAACCAAGAAAGCACTCTTATCCAGAAATTTCACTTTTTGATATATATCTAGAAGATTGAAAGTGGAGATTCAAACAGATATTTTACTTCAGAGTTCATAGTAGCATCATCACAATACCCAGAGTGAAAACACCCCAAATATCCACCAGCTGATGAATAAATAAAAATGCAACATTTGTATATGATAGAACATTATTTAGTCTTAAAAAGAAAGGAAATTTTGCTACATGCTACAACATGATGAACTGTGAAGACATTATACTAAGTGAAATAAATGACACAAAAGGAAAAATACAGTATGACTTTACTTATATAAGGTATCTAGAGTAGTCAAATTTATAGAGACAAATGAAAATTGTGAGAGCTGAAGAGAAAGAACGAATGTAAAGTTATTGTTTAATAAATATAGAATTTAAGCTTGGGATGACAAAAATGTTCTGGAGATGAAGAGTGGTGATGGTAACCGATAATGTAAATATATTTAATGCCACTAAACTGCACATTTAAAATAGGTAAAATGGTAAGTGTTAGGTATATTTTACCACAATAAAAAAGTAAGGCTCTGTTCAGGATACATGAGTATACATGAGTTCTATTTTCAGATTTTCCATCACACAGCTATACAAAATTCAACTTGATACTTACTTTCTTAACACTCAGGTTCCTCACCTTTATAATGAACCATCTAAAGTAAAAGCTTGACAGTCTCTTCTACCTATAAAATAATCTTACCACCTACTGGAAGATCCAGTTCTATTTGGTTGAGGGTGCATGACCATGCTGCAGAAAATTCACTACATCACAGCCTAGAGAAACTTCACAATGTTTCTCCTGTAGGCTCATGGGGGACAGCTGAACTTCAGCAGAATAGTCCTAGTAGTGGCTGACTGATATGTGATATTTCTTTGTGTCTATGGCATATCACAGATGGAATAAAATAACTATCCTGGATTTAATTAACCTTTAATTCATCCATAAATTTATTCAGCTTTTATTAAGTACTTGCCACGTGTTAGACACTCTACTAAGTGCCATGGATGTAGATATCAATAAGAAATGTGTGGTTCAGAGCAATCACAATACAGCAAGAGACACCAGCATATTAACAAATACTTAAAACGATATTTTATTTGAAAATTAAAACAAAGCTAAGTACAAAGAACTATGGGATTTGTAAAGTGTCATTTGTTGCCTATAAAGAGAAAACATAACAGAGATTAATTTTGAGCTAGCCTTGAATGAGTAAGAGTTAATGAAGCAGGAGCTGTGTAAGAGAATCCCTGATTTTCTTCTATTTTGATTTACCCCTTTTTCATGTTGCCCCAACATGGAAGCAGGGGTGTGAGAAGAATTCAGGAAAGGTTGCCATAACCATGGCAGAATGGCTTCTGTAAATAGTATTTTTTCCTAAAACTTATATCTTCTGATACATTCTCATAGATATACCCTCTCTTAATATCCTTTAAAGACCCCTTTATACAAAGATAAAATATTACTCACAATCTGCTCTTCTCTTAATAGCTTTGCCAGTGTTTGCTGTTTCAATGTCAATAGTCATTATATAGCTTGGCTTTCATTGTGGGATTAAATCTCTTTTATTCTTGCACTAATAAGGACAGCAATTGGATAGTTAGTATGCTCTTTGAAATTCCATTGCAAAAGAATGAGGTTCTGCCAGATTCTGTCATGGAAGAAGAAAACAGACAAAAAAGGTGGGGAAAAAAGGCTCCTGAAAGGGAAATGCTGACAGGTTACACTAGTCATAAAATAGACATGCAGCACCCAAGGGTCACTGACTTGGATGATGTGCCATACATAGTTGGCCAGCAGGTCCCATCATGCAGGGACTAGAAAGGAACTAATTAATTAAAGAGTGTCAAACGTGTCATCAGAGTGCAGACAGAAGAAAATAAAATGAGCTTCACAGGGTTTAACCAGTAAGGGAAGAATAAGGTCATATTGAACTCATATAAAAATCTCTTCAGAATATGATAAGTTTCAACACATTTTAATTCTATCATGGTTAGAAGACAAATTGCTATTTCAAATACTGGCCAAAAATAAAGAGGAATTAATTCCTAGAAGGAATTAAAAGTTAACATTTACTAATCACCTACAGTGTGCCAAACACTGGGAGAAGCCTTCTGGGCAAATAAGCAGAAACTCTCATTTACATTGTATTCAGTGTAGAGTTGTGTACTTTTTCATCCCAGGTGCCATTTTGAATACATTCTGCCATTTCATTCTATTGAAAGCTCATTGAAGGAACTATTATATAACAGATGAGGAAGCAAGTAACCAATCTAGGTCTTAACTGGTTCCACAATGTACTAACTGTGTTATCTTTGAAAGTTACTTAACCTCACTGGACCTGAAAGTCCCCTCTCCCCACTATTCTATGTGGATGCCAGGTAGGAGCCATCTCAGTATGAATAGCTTCCATGGGAACAACTGAGGAAATAGTCCAAATGCCTTACTGGCCTAAGCAAACTGCTGACATAGGCAGGTTTTACATCAACCTTTCTTTTTCCTTCTTAAAACATTTTCTCCTTGAGGCATGAACTTTCTAAGCTCTCTTCTCCCTTCTTTCAAAAACTTGATCTCAAGTTCTTCCTTCACATCAGGACATAAAATTCCCTAAAAACTTTTTTGATGTCAACTCTTTCAAGAACATCTATATTTTAACAGGAAACTGTGCAGTAAACTAGGATCCCTGAGCAGTTATTGGTATCTGTCTGGAAACCTTAGAATCTTACCTGGGAGAATTCTACCACCTTCTTTAAGAGCTCACTATTGGCATGGTGTCTTCACCTGCAATTGAAGCTGGAATACAGGCTCTTACATTCATATCCACACCAGGAAAGGATGCTCCAGTTTGTTACATTCCTGACTCTGTCAGCAGCTTTTCTTACTCAGAACCTTTATATTTGGATGCTCTCTTTGGGCCTAAACATAAGATTAAAAGCACTGCTCACAATGGGAAAAAAAAAGATGAAAACAGGAGGAGAAAGTGCTTCTATGCCTTCCTAAATGAAACCACTCTTTGCATCGTTGTCATGCCTTGCATCAGTAGATTGTTGAAATTCCCATAAAGGACAGAAACCATTATTAGACTGAGCTCCCATTCCTAATTAAGGCACATTCAGTCATTTCTTCCTATATATGACCTGTTGTAAACTGATCTTACAATTGCAAAAACAAAAATAAATATATAAAATCGTTTTTTCTTACAAGGAGGTTGGACATCTTTGCTTTTAGCAAAAACAAGAAAAATATAGAAGATAGATATTTAGACTTCAGGAAAATGTTAAAGTGGGGTATGGGAGTTGGTGGCTTGTGGTAACTACTAAAATTACACTATTCCACTACTCTTAGGCCGTTCTTAGATTTTGATAATAATTTCTCTCTTAACCAGAGAGTTCCATTGCCACTTACTTAAATTATCCTTCCAAAGATGAGGCATGCCTTTCCCCAGCTCCCTATTTGTTATATTTTCCCTCAAGACCTTGGAAATAAAAGTTTTGTTTTTGCTTTAGACCACCCTCTTAAAAGTTTTGAAAGAGCCTGGGAAAAGGAGGGACTGTGGTAATATTCCTTGAGCACTAATTATATATTTGACCCTTTGTATAAGCGACTTTAGTAAATCCCTCATAAGAATATTCCGATGTAGATTTTGTTGCCATTATAAAGTTGGGTATACTAAGTCCCATGCATTGTACTGAACTTGCCCAAGGTCTCACAGTTGTACAGGCCCAGTGATACGAGCCAATCTACCATACCACCACCCTGTGCTATTTCCCCTGATACTCACAGCCCCAGTCCTAGACTCTCTTTGTTATCTAAAGAACATGAGGAAACTGGAAGTCTTATGTTCTACCACAGTCACCTGGGGTAGCAGATTCATTTCTTCTAACCCTAGGAACCATTGCCGATTCTGTCCCCCAGCTGCAAGGCATCAAAGCCAGGGAAACACGGGAGAAGTTGTGAATTGGCAGCACAAAGTCACAGTACTTAGAAGGACTTGATGGTCATCTTGGTGTCTTCCCACTTTGGGATAAGGGCCCCTGAGGCCCAGATAGAGACTTTGATGTATACTGGGTCATATGAGGAATTAAACTCAACTTAGAATGCAGATATTTCAAGCCTTGTACTTCAGAGTATATCCCTGAAGTAACCACAGTGATTTTCACCCACATAGCTCCACAGCCTCTCACTGCTGAGGCTCAGAGTGAGGTCTAAATATTGCCTTTAGTGGTATACTGAGAAAGAATGATTCCAAACACTGCACTGTTTCAAGAAATCAAGTCATTCACTTAAGGATCTTAAATATTCACAGGCCAATAGCCCCATATAAGATGCATCCAGTGCTGAGATAAGAGTTAGCAATACAATTCCCAGCACATGACATCTTGCTTGTTTTGATTTATCCATTGTCTAAAATATGATCCTGAAGTTGGGTGCTACTTCTAAATCACCAGGTTTTTCATTGTAACTGACAACCTTCGCATTTTTATTAGCATAGTCTACTTTTTAATAAGCCTTTACAGGGCCAATATATCATAACAACATCATTAAAACATTCCTTTCTACTGGTTATAAATTGCCTTGATAGTGCTGTGACTCTATCTCCTGGAGCACCTTTGACAGAATGAGTCTGAAGATCCAGGCATTTCATTGTCACAGCAGAAGGATTACACTATAGCTCAGCCTAGCTCCCCTCCTCATGGAAAAAGGAATATGGTGGTATAAGAAAAGGAGATAGGAAACTGTCTGAGATGCCATTGGTGGGTCTGTCACTGATGAACTGTTAGACTTTGGGGAAATCACTTAACCTCTCTGTGCCTCTTTATCTATAAAAATAAAATCTTCCTTGTCTAGCTCAGAGGGTTACTGTGAAAGGCAAATAATATAATGTATATGAAAGCATTTTGAAGAGTGGGTTGGGTTTTCCAGAAAGCAAACTCTGAGATAAATTTTAACATGCAGGATGTTTATTGGAGAATACCATTGGCATCACACCTCTGGAAGAGAGGAGAAGGAAGCAATATTAGACAAGGGAATAAATCCAGTTTTGCAGACCCAGTAAAGCCTCAGCCACCCCCACAAGAATACCTAGAGCTAATATGGCCTGTCATTATGGTCTCATCTTATGCTGAAATGGCTAGGCTGTTATAGCTGGCATCGATTGGTCATTGAATATCAATTGCTGAAGGAATGGGAATAAGCTTAGGCTAGCTGGCTCTCTGCAGCTAAGAAATGGCAGATGAAGGCTGTTGGCTGATAGCATTGCTAGTAGGTAGGGTGAAAATTCTTTCTTTAAAGAGGTAATTCTGGTGTCCACTATAGTTCACTTCTTATGCTTCTTGAAGCCACTTCTTCATATACATTCAGGAATCAGCTTTTCCAGGATTCCAGTAAACATTTTTTCTTTGGGAGACTTGAAAAAAAGAAGGCAAGTCAAACAAAATATCATTTCTGCAGCAAAAGTTAGTCTTAGGACCATAACAGATACTCTTCTACACCCTCCTCCACTATCCATTTTAGTCTCCTCATGTCTGCTAGTACCTCTGCTTGTCTTGGTTGCTGACCTGGTATGGTGACCCAGAACTTCAGTCTTGATGGGTTTGAAAACACCTGGTCTTGGTGTTCTTCTCAGCCAGGCTTGCTTTACTTGTCTTTTTATATTCATCATTAGGAGTACTTAAAGACCCAAATATGTCTCCTGGATGCCAAACATAGTCTTGCCTACCCCCATTTGTGAAAAAGTAGCTCTCTTATAAGAGTCAATTACTTTTGCCAAGATTGCATCTCCTTTTTTTTCCTGCTGCTCCTTCAACATACGAATCCAAGAATTAGCAGATAACAATATACTGTAGCTTACAATCCAATTTACTGTAGCTGTGTTCCTTGGCTGAAATCCTCCTTCCTGGTTGACCAAGACTGCCAAACCCACAGAGCCTAAAGTTAGATGGAAGGCATAAATTTCCTAAGTGAGTCATTGGGAGTTAGGTAACTAGACCACTGATGTTTTTACCCCTTAATTCACAGGCCCATGAGTTCTGACTATTGAAGGCAGAGCTGCTTATACAAATCTTGAGTCTCAGGTTTCTATTGTGTCCTAGAGGTTGTCACATTATTCTTGTAATAAAGTATTGCTTCTGAGCTGGCAGTTTAGCCATGCCTTCTGCAAGCCATTTCAATATACTATCAGGCCCACAGTATCTGAATGGTGAGATATGTTGTATGACCAATGGATTTTATGGGTTACACTCTCTCACTGCATTTGCTTTATAGGGTGCCATGGTCTGATCCTAAGATATGTAAGACTCTATAGTGGTGGATCAAACACTCTACAAGTCCTTATGTAGCATTTCTTCTTGAGTTTTGTCAACAAGAAAGGCACTTATACCTGAGAAATGTGTCAATTTTTTATCAGAATGAATAGCTGTCATTTTCTAGATTGAAGGGGTCTAGTATAGTCAACTTGCATCCAAATGGCCAGTTGGTATCCTTGGAAGTAGTACCGCATTGGGGATTCATCATCGAACATTCAGTAGCAAGTTTCTGATAGACTGGACATTCAATAGAAAGAGTTTCTAGGTCACCTTTAGTAAATGGGAGTCCATGCTTTTGGAATACAAATAATTTCCATTCCTGCCATGATGGCCATGTTATTCAACTGCCCTTCATTCAAAAACCAGGGTGGTCAATAGCAGAGACCATATGACATCATCTGGCCAAGTCATTTTGTCTAAGTGGCTTTTTGCTCTCTTTCCACTGTCATAGATAATTTCTGATGGATATTAACATTTGATACAAAGATTCACACACTGAGCCTACTCTCATGCACATGTGAATGCTACAACCACTGCCCCACCCCCCACACTCTATCTTGTCCCTGATCTTCTAATTATTCTTCTTCCAAGTCTACGAGTAACCACCCAAGTCATTGACTACTATCTGTGAGTCTATATATATTCAGATCTCAGGACACTTATCTTTCCATATTCTTCATCTCCTTCTACCACTATCCATTTCATATTTCTTTCACCTTCGTCACCTCCTGTGCTGGTCTTGGTTGTTTACCTGCTATGATGTCACAGACACTTAAGCATGAGGGGTCTAAACATCTGGTCCTGAAGCCCTTCTCAGGCCTATTAGGAATATTTTTTCTCATAACTATTTGTCAAGGCCAACGCTGCTGATTGAAGATGCAGTATATTAATACATTTTTTTAGCTTTGACACACAGAATGAGC
Organism: Macroglossus sobrinus; assembly: GCA_004027375.1. Taxonomy (NCBI): domain Eukaryota; kingdom Metazoa; phylum Chordata; class Mammalia; order Chiroptera; family Pteropodidae; genus Macroglossus; species Macroglossus sobrinus. Next base: position 106,204 of record PVKZ01000448.1, on the reverse strand, counting down.
CAGGCTATTTATCTGTATTGCATAGGTCCTTTTCTCCTCAGTCAGTTAGTCATAAGAAACTTCTCCTGTCTAATCCATGCAACTGTGGATGTGATCGCAGAGAGGAATGCTGGTGCAACAGTGGTGAATGACATTGAAATCTAGGCTCCATGTAGCTGGCTTGCTTTTCTTCTTTGGCCCTGCTTATGATTATTCCAGAGGTATCAGTTCTATCATCTAATGTATTGTTACTGAGCCTGCCTGACCTTATGATTTGGTGGATCTGACAGAACCTAGTTTATGATAGGTCATTTTGAATGCATGGTCACTTGAAGTCCTATGGTAAAATGCTCTGTTTCTATCAGAGATCAATATCATGTCAAATGTTGTTTTTCAAAAAGTATATGATTCTCCAATGCAAATGGCATGGCCTTGCACCAGAAACTCAGACATCTATATGTATTAATTTTCTCCCTCTGAGACTGGCCATAAACTCAATAAGATGTCTTTTCTCATAAGGTTTTCAGGATATTTGTACTGCATCTTAAACCTGCTATACAAGGTCCCATTCTACTTTGTGCTCTCTAAAAACTGACAGCTTTCTTTACATGGGCTGAAGCAGCATTCCCAGGTATGAAATATGCTGCCTTCAAAACATGAAGAGGGTTCTAACAGGCATTATGCTCCATTCTTTGTGGTGGAAGAAACATGATAAAATAATTTGACTTTTACTTTGGATGGGATGTTCCAGCATGTCCCTAACCACTGTACATCTCAAATTTTTATTGATGTGGCAGGCCTTTTGATCTTTGTAAGATGTATCTTAAATGCTGAAACACATATGTCTTACCAAGTCCTCCACTGTGCTAGCCACATCTTGTTTATCTAGACCAATAGATATGATGTTATCAAAGTAGTGTATTAATGCAATATTCAGTGGAATATCCAGATGGTCAAGTTTTTTTCGAACTATATTATGACAGAGGACAAGAGAAGTTAACATAACCCTGAGAAAAATATAAATATATATTGGTTTTTATTCTATATGAATTCAAACTGTTTCTGGCCCCTCATTTAAAGGGGGAAAGAAAAGAATGCATTTGTGAAATCATTGGCTATATACCAGGTACCTGGGGCCATATTATTTTGCCCTCGTAAAGATATCTCATTTGGCTCAGCAGCTGCAATTGGAGATACTATTTAGTTGTGTTTGCAGAATGCTTCTACCATTCTCTAGGATGCATCTGGTCTCTTCAGGGTCAAGACTAGTAAATTAAATAAGGATATGATGAATATGATGGATATTAACATTCCTTCAACCTTTAGATCTCATGGGTAGTGCTAACTTCTGCTATCCCCTGAGTGTGCAATTTTTAAAAATTTATTATTTTTTCTAGGAGGTAGGAAAAGGGAGCAGTATTAGAGATTACTGTTTTATCTTTGTACTAAGATAGCCCTTGCCGACAAGCAAAAAGACCCATTGTGGGACTTACACTGACCATAAGCTATGTCTATTCTAATTTTACATTTGAAAAATTATAAAAAGACTAAGTGGTATCTTTGAGGACCTCATGGACTCGGTGTGAGCTGAGCCTTGGCTAGGATTTAATATATTATCTGATTCCTCTAAAAGAGGGATTATGTTTGTACTTTGGCCACTCTGACCATGTATCAAGAACTTATAAAAATGTCTGGATAGAAGACTGGCCAATAGATATTATTGAAATCTCCTAAATTTTTCTTTTCTCACAGAAACACCAAATTACAGTAACACATAGAGCAATTCCTTCTGAGAGAAATATAGAAACTAGCTAAGTGACTCCTATATATCAGGAAACTGAGAAAACAACCACACTGAAACAGACAGGAGAGGTTGAAACACATTCTCATCATACACCTGGCACAGCAGCATACAATCAGGAGGGACCTCAGCTCCAAGCTTCTGCATGAGGAGTGAAGAGTTTGGACTAAAAATCTTGGGCCCCAAATTTTGAAGCCTCCACCCAAAAGAAGGGGCCCTAAAACACCTTGCTCTGAAAGCCAAAGAGGCTTGCATTTGAGTCCCACTGTATTATATCAGTAAAGCAGAACAAACCAAAAACAAATAAATAAAAATGTTTGAATATCTCCCTGCCCCGTGTTCAGTTTCCTGAGTAAATGACTCAGGTTTCTTTAAGGAAAGACTGGAGCAATAAATAATCTCTAGAAACTGGACAAGGGATTGTGATATTTTATTGCGATAACTACATTCAGACTTCTGATCACCCATTCTCCATTTCTTCTAATGATACAAGCTGAACAGTGCCCCTGTTGGCTGACCAGCTGTTTTGCCCCAAGGGACACAACACTCTTTAAACTGTCTTAATAACTCTCTGCAGGCCAGGCTCCCTTGGTTACCACTCTAACCTTGGTGCTAATTACAATATTCACATCCACTTGTCTTACAACTAAAATCATTGCCACCTGGTTTCCACTGCATGAGAGTCCTACCATGCCCATTGCTGTTATGACTACACCTACAGACAGCTCTGGTCTACAGACAATAACACCACTGAACATTTTTGTTCTTGTGGTGCCCTCTCACAGATCATTCCTTCTGGCATTGGCAATTGGTGTATCCTCCTGGCTTTCCTGTGAAGCAATATTATCTGGTGTGTTTTCCAGTCTGCCATGGTATATTCACTTTATGCCCACTTTTCTCATCCTTTTATTTCCTTCCTTCATTAGCTGCCATGAAAATTCTGACATTTGAACCTCTCTCAGTGTGGGCCATCATTTTCTCAGGTTTCTAGGAGTTATCATCTTAGCAAGTTTAAATGATCTCCAGTGGTCTTTGCCAAGGTGTTAAAATTCTGTTCTTAGGAGAGTATTCTCAAGTTGCTAAACTCTTCCTTATCCAATTTGATGTTCTTGCCCTCTTGATCAAATACCTTTTTTAACTCCTGCTATACCTAGTTGGCTAGGTTTTACAGCTCTAATATGATATTATTTGGAGGTGAGGTATTTGGGAAGCAATTGGGTCATGAGGATGAAGCCCTCATAAATGGGATTAGTGCCTCAGAGGCCCCAGAAAGCTTATTTAACCCCTTCTGTCATGTGAGGACCCAAGGAAAAAGATGGCTTTCTATGAACCAGCATTTGGACTCACCAGACACAAAATCTGTCCCAACCTCCAAAATGTGAGAAATAAATATTTGTAGGATATAAGACACTCAGTTTATGACAGTTTTATTAAAGCAGCCAGTGGACTAAGACAGTCACTTACTCTGATGATTGAGCTCCAACCCTGGTCTTCAGCATTTTCTACCCTTCCATTGCAACAGATGAGTGTCACATAGGCACCAAAGTAGCCCTCTTGTTTTAATATCTGGCTTTCAATTGCCTGTTAACTGCTCTTGAACTTTAATTATCTTTTCCTAAAATGTCATTCAATCTTACCATTAGCCATTGAAATCTATTATCTTTATACCTACTTCTTTCCCCTCCCTTCCACCCCAAGTTTCCAAAAAGCCTGGTATATTGCACCTCTGAATGCACACTTTTCTACCTGTATACCATCCTAGTTCTCATCCAGCTGTTCATTTTAACAACTGGACAGTCAACTTGTGTCAAAGACTCAGTATTTCACCAATAATGCTTAAGCACGGGGTCAGAGCTTGATCATAGGAGTAGCCGACTATCTTAGTCCTTTGGCTGCTTTAACTAACAGTGACTGGGTCTTCACTGACAGCCAGGCAATGAATATGTGATCCATCTCCAAAATCCTATCTTGCAAATTTCTTTTTTAATCAGTCTTGGTACTACGGGCCCCTGTTTGGTTCTCTAGGAAGCAGCTCTGAGCCAAAGTTTAATGTACAAGTTATTTATTAGGGGTGTCCTTGGACTCATACCTCTGTAATAGAAGGGAAGGGAACATGATTAGTTGGAGGGACAAGTCAAGTTACAATTTGATCAAAACTACAGGGCCCCCTGGATCTAAAATGACTCATTAGAACTCTATAGAGTTTGACAGAAAAGGCTGGTGTTACTGCCACATCAATCAGTTATTGGATGTGGACTGCTGCCCCAGCAAGAGACAAGCTTTGGGGTGATAAAGTTTTGCAGTCAAAGCAATCCTCCAAAGGGCCAATATCTGGAGGCTTTCTGTGGACACCACTCTCTACGGCTGGAACAACAAATTCTTTAGCATAGGGTAGGGGAGATCTGGGCAGCACACCCTAGCATTCACCACAGAAAATATTATTGCCCTAATTTACCCTACCATCCCTTATCTTACCTCCCATTGCTAATTTATTCTCCCTTGTCACATTATCTTTGCCATCTTGGTTTCTCATATATTAAATGAGAGTGACAGTTGCCTCATTGCCTATTTCCCATAATTGTTATAGGGCGCAAAAGGGATAATGGATAGGAAAATGTTTTGTAAACTATGAACCACTTTACAATGCTAGAAAGTGTTATCATTACTAACTTTCAAGATTATTAAACATTGAGAAATACTTGGTAAAAACAAACAAATAAAAACATGGTTTCTATTTCTCCTGTTAATCTATTACAAAACTGCCTAGTTTTTTAGATTGGTAGTATAAGTTTTTGACTTTTGGGAATTATGTTCCTCATAATTGTGCTACACAAAAATACCAGATTTTTTTAAAGCTATTTTGAATATTAGAAAATCATCTTTATTCTTAATGATGGATGCCAAACCCTCATTAACAGAGATCTGATATTTGGTGATAGAGATGAGGGATGGGGCAAATACAGAGTGAAGGAACTACTCTCACTGAGTTATTTCTATTTGCCAAACACTAAGGTGATTTACATGTTGCCTTTCCCACATCAACCACATAAAGTTTGGAAGTGGGGTCTTTGAAACTCCAGGTCAAATAGCAGGCTCTTTATTTTCTCTTCTGGAGTCTTTGCTGCCCCTTTTAAGAGACAGGAAGACCACAAATCCTGTCATACCATTCCTGACGTGCAGACTCTGAAGTCAGTTCTCGCTTCATTTCTTGGAAAAATGTAGTTATGTCTGCAGAGCATAAATCTGTAAAAATACAAAATTAATACATCATATCCATCTTCAAAGTATCCACATTTGGGAATTGAGAAACTACAGAAAGTATTTTTCCAGCAACAAATCAGAGACTAAGCTTGACATTGAAGCCCCAGAATGCACCTGTGTTCAGCAGTTCTATCTGGGGAGTAACCCAGCATGATCTACTGCACTGGCTCTTTCAAAAGAAGCCACAGAAGGGAGGAGAAGAATGTCTCAGGGTTTGTCTGGGGAAAAATAAAAGAAATAATTGTTCTTAAAAAAAGGAGAAATTGGTATTTCACTGGCAGCCCAAGTTGCACAGGAGCACTTTAAACTTCTGTGGCTGGTATCCTTCATCTGAAAATCATCAACTTGTTTAAAAATCCTTCATCTGGGGATTTGGCTGCCTGCAATCACATAAGTTGAAACTGAGTGTGTCTAGATACCCACATGTCCTCAGCAGGGGGCCCTGGGGTACTCTGTGCACTGTGGCCTGAATTCCTCTTGTCAACATAGGTATGGGAACCAGCCGAACCAGAAACTCATTTTTAAAACAAATTATCAGCTATCAAGAAGGAGCCACATGGAAGTGAGGTTTCGCCATCCTGATTTCAATGAACCCCAGGGTGTATGGTAAAGGGGAGATTTTTGCTCCAGATAAGGTACTCTATTACTCTTTACACTGTCCTCCATCCTGGTTCTTTTAGTATAGGGTCATTATAAAATGACCCTGTCCAAAAACAATATAAGTAGTGTGGTGCACTGAGCTTTGGGGTGTGTATGTATTTGTAGGTAATGAGTCTAAAGCCCACCTTCCAGATTGAATTTGGTTTAATGTTTCTCTGCCTGCACATACAGTATTTAATTTCTCTCTTCTCTCTCCCCTTATTTAACTGTGAAATTGTACTCTTTCCTGGTAAGGTGTTTTGGCATGGTGCAGGGATGAAAGGCATTGTGGAAAGTAAAGGTGAGTTATATTGTAATAAAATTAAAGCAGCTCAGGGAGAGGCTTAGCAGCATCAGGCATGGTTGGTAGTAGCATGGCCTGGAAGTCGGGGAGCTGAGGACTCCTAGTCATCCTACCATCATACCAATGCGTGATGTTAGCTAAATCATCCGTTTCCCTTGAGTTCCTTTTCCTTCATTGGCTAGATGAATAGACTGCAGGTGATCTGTAAGATGGCTTTTCACCTCAACAGATTTTGATTAGCATCATTTTGCAGAAACTTTTACTCACCTACAAACATTTGCCTAAATAATGAGGATTCCTGACTTCTAGCGTGCTGACCAGGTGAATGGTGGGAATGCTCTTAGCTGTCAACAACTGAAAACCAACTACATGATTTAAGCCGTTAGGGAATTTAGTGTGATGAAACAGGGAGTGAGGTGGTTTGGAAGGTAAGGTTTGTTTTTTAAATCAACATTATCATCATGATATAAAGAATTTTCTTCATGTTTAAAGCTATGTTTTTGGTGATATCTGCCTAGTGAATTTACTCCTGCATTATCATGAAATGTCCCTCTCTTGTTTTTGCTTTAGATAGATAGGTATATATCTACTTCTATATCAATACTTGCTTAATCAAATTATTGCTCTGATGTTCGTATAGTTATACTGGCTTCTTTCTATTGCTAAAATTTACATAGTATAACTTTTTATTTGAAATTTTTTGTGTGTTTTTTATGTTTAAGATGTATAACTAAGTTTTGCAACACATAATTGGGTTTTGCTATTTTATCCAGCCGGCAGTATTAATCTTTTACATAGAGTATAAAGTTAATTTGAATGTAACGTAATTACTGATATATTTAAGATTTTATCTGTCACTATACTATTATTATTTTTGATCCATCTATTTTATGTTCTTGTTTTTGATTTTCTTGTTTTCTTTTAGAATAATCAAATAATTTTAATATTTAATTTTTTCTTTCTAATTGGCTAGCTATGTATTCTTTTACAATTCTTTTAGCAGTTACACTAGAGATTACATTTGTCATTAACCAATTATAGTCTTATTACTGATTCTGCCTTTTATGTTATTTAACATTTACAATTTACTCCTTCTGCCTTTTGCGTTATGGTCATATATTTTGATTCTACATACATTTTAAACTCAGTGAGATATTACTCATCATTTTATACAGTCAATATTTACTTATATTTACTCACATTTTAATCCCTATTTCATTCTGGGATCATTTCCCTTCTTGCACAACTCGTTCTATTATTTCTTTTTAGAGCGTTTGCTGGTGGTGAATTATCCTAGTTTATGTTTATCTTAAAGTGTCCTTGTTTCACTTCCTGTTTTGAAAGATAGAATTCTAGATTATTAGGACTTTCTTTCAACATTTTAAAGATATCATTCAGTTGTTTCCCAGCTTTTATTGCATCAGTTGAAACATAATCTTTGTTTTCTTATGCTGTATTGAAGGTAATGGATCCTGTTTTCTGACTGTTTCTATATTCTCTTTATTTCTTCCTTTCTATGTTGTATTTAGCTGTGGTTTAGGCTTATATTTATGTTGACCTGTCTTTTAGATCACTGGTCTTGTCTTTTGCTATGCCCCGCTATGTCTCAACTGGTATTTAACCTATATATTGAATTCTTAATTTCAGATGTTGTATAGTCAAGTTATATACTTTCCATTTATTTCTTTTTATAGACTCTATTCTCTGAAGAAATTTAAAGCCTTTTCTCTAACTTGTGCATCCTTTCATCTTTTATACTGAATATATTAACCATAATTATATTAAATTTCAGCTAAGGACAATGTCTAAATTATCTATGGCTCTGTTTTTAGTGTGGGTACATGCATGCACAGGTGTTTTATAGTCAATATTTATATTATATTGTTTTTCAATCATGTGGTTCTATCTTTTGTCGGGCCAGGTAATCTCAGATTGAATGCTGAACATAGTATATTAAAAATAAATGAGTTCCAGATTATTTTATCTTCTTGTAGATGGGATTTGCTTGTCCTACTGCCAGGCAGAAGGACTGATAACTGATCACCTGCCTTAATCTAAGTGGGATCAGGACTGAATCAAGGTTGATATTCCCAGTAAGGCCCAGTCTAGCTCATCCCAGCCATCCAAGATTTTCAGCTAAGAGCCATGTGTGTTCTTCAAGACCTTTTCTTTTGGTGGGTGCTGAATTCCAGTATTTGTCTCATGAAACTCCTGAATGCTCTCCTCTGCTATTTAGAGGGTTTCTGCTTAGGTTGCTAGTCTCCCTTTCTATCAACCCTAGAACTCAGCAAACATCCTTAAGGGAAAACTAGCTGCATGCTGAAGTCCCTCATCCACAAGTCTCAGCCCCAAACTCTGCCAGTTTCTCTGTTCACTAGCAGTTGGTATGAATGCTAGAATCTAAACCTCTTGCCCATGCCCAGAATCACTAAATGCCCCCAGAATAAAAATTCAGTAGAATTCAGCTCACCTACCCTGAGGTCTTCCCCTCTCCAGAGTTTTAGCCCATACAGTTCTCATAGCCTGAGCAGCTATCCAACACCTTTATCCAGATGATTGCTCTATGTTCTCTGGCATTTTTAACTGTCATCAGTAGAAACATTGGTCTGACATGAGCTATTTCAACCATTCAAAAGTAGAAGTTCTTCCAATCTCTTTATATACTTCTGCTTTCTCAGTCTCAGGGTAAGGACTTTTTACTCTTTTGCTTTTTATTTCTGGTTGTAACCTACCATACTATTTTTACTAGTAACCTCTCACTTAAGGATGAGAAGGATAGAAATGAATCTTCCTTTACTTTAAGAAAAATTATACTCAGAAGCCTCCAAGCATTCTTTTACATATACCTCAAATGCAAAACTAGGTCACATGTTCATTTCTGGTTATGAAGGGGTCTAGAAAACTGGGTATCTTGCAAAAAGAAATAAAATTGCCATTATTGGTTTATACCAGTTAAGTTTTATTTCCTGGCATTGGGAAGTTTGCCATCCCAGTGTTCTATTATGAGGATAAAAAGGTGGTTTGAAATGGCATTTGGGTGAAAAATCATATTCTATTTCACTATTGTTAAAAGAATTGGGACTATAGACAAAGGTATATAGTAGGTAGTCAATGTCTTGCTTCTTAAATAAATAATTAATTAATGACAAAATATTTATTTTAAACTGGTTGAGTGGAGAGCAGAAGATAAGTAAGTATGTGAAGCTGGTACTTTCATTTTCTTTACTGAGTTACTGTCTACCTGTGTGCTCTACAAGACACAATGAGGGCAGAGGTTGTGTCCCATCATCTTTGTAGTTACTGTGTTGTCATGGAAAAAGCATTCAGCAGCCATTTGTTTATTTGAAGAGAAATTTAAAGACTAAGAATATTTTAATAGTTCTAGGGGAGAGTGTAACAGTTACTAGCATGAAAGTGTGTGTGTGTGTGTATGTGTATTTGTGCTAGGAATGAACAGTTGTGAGTGTATGGTGTGTGAATTCTGAGCAGGGTGCAGCAACCTAGCTCTGATGGAAAGTACATGATAGCAATAAAAGAGGAGCTGCTTACCAGGGCTGAGATTTTAAAAGCTTTTATAGGGTATGGAATGATAGGCATTTCACTGGACGAAAGAGGAAACCAAAGAAATAAGAAAGAAACTAGCCCAAGGTCACAGTATATAAGGTAGAATCAATTGCATAGTCCAGACAACAACCTCAGCTCTGCAATCCTCCATTAAAATAAAATCCTTCCAATGAATGTTAGGGAGTTTTGAAAGACATTCTTTGACCTAGATATCAGATAAGTTATACACAGCTGAGCTCCACTTAATTGCATAATGAATGAATCAACTACTTTAAATCACTTTACAAAATCCCATATAGTATCACATTTCCTTCCTTGTTACCAATACCTGTTAATGCAATCCTCATAGAGAAATTCACTTCATTGTATTAAAAAGTGCCCAATTGGAGTTGTTTAAGTGTTGCAGTTCTCTATTATCTCACCCCAAATCCACTGTGAAGTGATAATTAGGAGCTAAAAGCTAAACCGATTACTGCAGAATTTTCTCCTGATAGACATTAATAGCTAATCAGGTGTTAAATCCCCAAATTATGTATTTCTCAGCAGCACACAGATCACAATAAATTTTAAAAGTTTGAAGTTATCAACATGTCTTTCACAACTTTGCCCCAACACACCAAAAGTAAACGAATTACTGATTTAGAGAATGAGAAATCCTTGGCAAATTATTCCATTTCTCCATGTAGAATGTTTGTTTTGATTAACAATTTTACTCTTAAATCTAAAGTTGTGGCCACAACACCCTATTATAAAACCTGCTTTTGCCCAGAGAAAGATACTATATAAGTATCAACATATTAGTGTCACCCAGTTTCTATATACTGAAAACTACAACCAGAGAAGTAAAGGTCATGGAACCACAATACAAACATATATGATTTCACTAACTTTAACTGAACTTTCATAACTGTGTGACATGTGCTCTTGCTAAAGGGGTGCAAGCTGTTCTACTGTTTCCTATCTGCAATGTTAAATCTCTCGTCATAGACCGTGGACTTCATTCACTCTGACAAAACCACTTACCCAACATCAAATTCACAGCGACTACTTAAGAAGCTGGCAGAAAGGGAAGAAGGGAAGGAGGAATGGCGGGGGGGCGCAGTTCGTATCCCCATGGTGATTAATAGACCATCACAGGTATTCTCCCAGCTGCTAAGGTTCTGTGGCCTTCTACCCTACCTCAATAAAATGAAGGGGAAGTGAATTAATAGGAAAGCTTTTAAATTTAGACAGATCAGATAGTTTGTTAAGATAATTTTTCATTGTGATGAACAATTCTAAAATAAATATAAGTAATCTATAAATTACTATGATATCTATGAGAGATAGTATAGATACTATATGCTACCTATGATCATTTTCTACACTATTACATTAAAGCCAGTGAAATGAACATAACACCTTCCACTCTATGTATATGATTTTCAGTCAAGGGAGATTTTGTTCCTGAGAGGATGTTTAGCAATATCTAGACACATTTGGTTGTTACAACTGGAGAGAGGATGCTACTGGCATCTAATGAGTAGGAGCCAGGGAATCTGCTAAACATCCTATAATACACAGGACAGCCCCTCAGCAACAAAGAAATATTTGACCAAAAGTGCCAATAGTGCCAAAGTTGAGAAACCCTGCTCTTAGTCTTAGACCCCCATAGCTTTGACACTCTACTGCATGTGTATTCTCCAAGGCTACATGGACATGTATAGGGAATGGTGGAGCAAAAGAACAAGGTGTATAAATCTGAGTCTCTATTCTGTCCCTTATCTTTCAAAAGAATATATAATTTTACTGTACAGCTCCGTCATCTGGTTCTCCTATTTTTTGTCTGGGCTTTATTAATTTTTTTCATTATTTACCGAACTGCTGCTCACTGCCTAGGTACAGTTTTAGTTTAGCTGCATATTTACATATTTGTTTACCAAATAATTTCAAGGGGCTATTGGGTGCTATGTATAGTCCTTGACTTAATGGATCTTAATTAGACATTAGTTGTCAATACCAAGAAATGTGTGATGAAGATGAAAAAAACAGATGTATATACCAAATCATATATATTTGAAGGTTTTGTTAGGAATTATTTTATCTGGAAAGAAACTTTCTCAAAGGAATAAGGAGAATCATATCAGAGATTAAAATATTGGACAATGACCCAAATAAAAGAAAGGTTTTAGAATGGTACTGTTCAAATTATATAGAGGGCAAAGCCAAAGTAGAATGTCATAAACTCATAAAATTCCCAATAATTTTGTTCTTTTTAAAATTTTCTCAAAATAGTACATGTGCTTAGTTTTAAAGTCAAATAGTAATTAGTGGTAAACAGCAATTTCTTGCCCACTCTCCCTATATCTTGACATCTAATCTCCAAAAGCATTTACCTTTGCTAATTTTGCCTGTTTCTTTTAATATTTAGTGTATTATTACTAAATAACAACTTATATTATTATTCCTTGGTTTGTCCATTAAACACTAGCAGGAGCATCTTAGTTTAGAAGGCCCTGCATGTCACAAAGACACAAAAACATCCTATTATAAAACACAGACACCACTATCACTCAGGACCTTGCTGCTCAGGACTCACTCAGCACAAACTATCAGTCTCAACACTAACACTCATGACCCGTACTGCTAGGACTATAGGGAAGCACTTATCTACATTTCTTTTCCTGTGTCCTAAAATCAAAAAGCCTGACATTCAATGGATTGTGACACTCTCGATGCAGTGAAATCACTTCATAGTATAGCAACGATTTAAATGGAAAAAGCTTTTAGAAAAGAGAGTGGACAAATTAATTAAATTGTCAAATCCTTTCTCTCAGATTCTTGAATAAAGATTCATTTCCCAGAAATTCCTAATGTCCATTTTCTAGTTTCCAATTCATAGTTCCATCAGTAATCACAAATTAGCACAAGTCACAACAATTACACTTGGCAACTGAGAAACATTTTACATTATTTAATAATTTATATTTATTTGAGAAAACTTTTAAATTTGGGAAGCTTTAAAAAATAGTAGACTTTATTTTTTAGAACAGTTTTACAATTACAGAAAAATTGCACAATTAATACAGAGAATTCTGCATAACCCTCTCTCCCTCCCACAATTTCCCTTATTAGTAACATCTTGCATTAGTGTGGTCTATTTGTTAAAATCGATGAACCAATCTTGGTATATTATTGTCAGCTAAAGTCCATAATTTACACTAAGTTTCACTCTTTGTGTTGTATAGTTTTATGGGTTTTGAAAATGCATAATGTCATATATTCAAATTACAGTATCAAACAAAATAGCTTCAGTTTGCTGGAAATCTCCTATGATTCACTTATTTATCCTTCTACCTACTCCCAAGTCCCTGCACCCACTCATCTTTTTACTGTCTTGAGTTTTGCCTTTTCCAGGATGTCATATAATTAGAACCAAACAATATGTATCCTTTCCAGATTGGCTTCTTTTCCTTTTTTTACTTACATTAATGTCTTATGTACATTTAAGGCTCCCCCCAATTGTTTTGTGGATTAACAGCTCCTTTTTATTGTTATATAATATTCCTTTGTATGGCTGTATTATAGTTTTTTATCTGATATCTGAAGATTATCTCGATTACTTCGTTTTTGGTGATTAAGAATAAAACTGCAATAAACATTTATGTGCAAGTTTTGTATTTTTAGAGATTATTCCATCAATTATTTTTCTGCCTCTTTCTTCCTCTTCACTTCTTTTTTAGGACTCTAATTATATTTTTGCCGGATAGCTTTTTACTTCTCTGCATTTTTCTAAACTTTGTTCATTTTCCTTCAGTTTTTTCATCATCTCTATTCTTCAGATTGGGTCATTTATTGGCTCTATCGTCAAGTTCATTGATACTTTCTTTTTTAAAATCACAAATCTGTTGTTAATATTATTTCACTCACCATAGCAAATTTTTATTTCAATTGTACTTTTTAACTCTGGAATAGCTACTTGGTTGTTTTTTATGTTTTCCATTTCTCTCTTGATATTTGCTATCTTATTTCTCATCAGTACTATATAGTCTGTGAATCCTTTAAATGTTTTTATTCCTTGGCATATTTACACTATTTATAGATTTATAATATTTATTTGAAGGTATTTTCTGCTAAATACAATGCCTGGGTCCACTGGATGTCTATTTCTATTGATTACTTTTTTCCTTGGTATGTATCACTCTTTCCTGTTTCTTTGCATTCCTAGCAATTTTTAGTTGAAAACTGGACATTATGCTATAGTGACTCTGGATTATATACTGTTCTTATGAAGGTTATTGTTATTTTGTGTGTTTGTTTATTCTATTATATAGTTACCTTTCATGGAGTCAAACTAAAAAATCTGACTTCTCAGGGTGTACAACACCCTATTTTTGTTCAGTGTCCAGCTGCTGCATTTGAAACTCGGTCCTACTTATTTTAGTAGACAAAAATTTAAACAAATCTACACTAAGATTTTGAGGCTCATCCTCTCTATGATTCCTTTGCTCTGTGGTTCCCCAGAAATTTTTAGTTGCTACTTTAGCACTAAATTTTTTTCTCTGACATCTTAAGCCAGTAAGTCTTCCACTCTTTGCCCCCTTAAATTGTATGTAAGTAGAAAATGCACTCAAGCATAGGAAATTCACAGATCTTGTCAGGAGCAGTAGTGTCTCTATAGTGTAAAGCATCCTCTAGTTTCTTCCTGATTTTTTGTCATTGTTGAGCTCTCTGGAGTCTCCAGTGTGCATGTGTAGTTAAGGGTCAGCCAGAGGTTTAGGCAGAGTTTATACTCAGATTTTGAATATCAGTCTTTCTGATTCTCTCTCATTTCCAAAAATTACTCTTTTAAATTTCCAGCTGTTCTGATTATCTGATGTCTGTTGTCTGCCATCTTGAGCTGACAAGGCTGCAATATTCCATTGCCAGAGCTAGGATGGGAGCTTGAGAATATCATAAGGTAACAAAAGCAGATAATTACAGTTCTCACCCAAAGCTCTAGCAATCTGTCAAGAGTATACTTCTTTCTAGTCTCTGCCTGCCATTGGTCAGTTTCCAGGGTCTTCAAGTAATAGTTTTATTTAAATTTTATCTAGTCTAAAAATTTTTATCTGCTGGAGGTCAACTTCTTTATACCAACATCACCGGATATACTGCCCATATTACATTAAATTGTAATTTTTTATAGGATTTAAAAGAAAAAAGCATAAAAATAATAAATCTATATTAATAGGCATATATTACATATAAACATATCATGTATATAAAGATGTAATTTGTGAATCAATAACCTAAAGAGAGAGGGATTCGAGCAGTAAAGGAAGTAGAGTTTTTATATGTGATTGAAATTATCAGTTCAAAATAGGTTGTTATAACTTTAAGATATTGTATGTAATTCTCATGGAAACCACAAAGAAAACACACACACACACACACACACACACACACACGCACACACACAGAAGAAAATCAAATCCTAGAAAATCAATCCTATAAAAAATCAGTAAAACATGAAAGCAGAAATAGGGAACAAAAAAG
Source organism: Macroglossus sobrinus (assembly GCA_004027375.1). Taxonomy (NCBI): domain Eukaryota; kingdom Metazoa; phylum Chordata; class Mammalia; order Chiroptera; family Pteropodidae; genus Macroglossus; species Macroglossus sobrinus. Next base: position 91,139 of record PVKZ01000448.1, on the reverse strand, counting down.
TTGTAAGACATCTACAAAACAATTGGTAAAATGGTAATATTAAGTTCTTCCCTATCTGTGATTAGTTTAACTGTATATGGATTAAACGCTTCAATCGAAAGACATAAATTGGCTGAAAGCATTAAAAAACAGAATCCAACAAATGCTGTCTATACTATAAGAGACTCACTTCAGATCTAAGGACAAACATAGGTTGAAAATGAAAGGATAAAACAGATATTTTTATGCAAATACTAACCAAAAGAGATCAGGGGTGCTTATATTGTCAGACAAAATAAACTTTAAGAAAAACTGTTATGAGACAAAAAAGGACATATAATAATACAAGGGTCAAGTTCAAGAAGTTTTAACAATTATAAACACACACACACACACACACACACACATATACACACATACACACATACACATACAAAGCTTCAGAGCTCCTAAATATATGAAGCAAACACTGGCAGAACTTAAGGGAGAATTACACAGTTCTGCATTAATAGTAAGAAACTTTAATACTTTCAAAAAGGGTAGAATGAGACAGAAGATCAATAAGAATATAGAGAACATCAAAAAACACTATAGACAATTTAAACCTAATAGACCTTTACAGAACCCTTTACTCAACAAAATAAAAATACACATTTTTCTTAAGTACACATAGAGCATTCTCTAGTATAAACCATATGTTAGGCTGCAGAACAAGTCTTAATAAAATTTAAAGGATAGAAATTATATAGAGCCTCTTTTTCAATCACAATGCAATGAAACTAGAAATAGCCAAAGGAAAACTGACAAATTCATTGATGTGAGTAAATTAAGTAACTTTCTCTTAAGTAATAAATGGATCAAAGAAGTCACAAGGGAAATTACAAAATATCTTAAGACAAATGAAAATGAAAATACAATATTCCAAAACTTGTGGGATTCAGAAAACACAATGCTAAGAAGAAAATTTTTAGCTATAAATATTTACATTAAAAATATCTTGAATCAACAATCTAACTTTATATCTTAAGGAACTAGAAAAGGAACAAACTAAATTCAAAACTAGCAGAATAAAAGAATTATTAAAGATGAGAGCAGATGTGAACGATTGAAAATAGAAAAGCAATAGAGGAAGTTAACAAAACCAAGAGTTGGCTCTTCAAAAAAAATCAACAAAATTAACAATTGCTTTAGCTAGATTGACTAAGAAAGTGGGAGAAGACTCAGATAACTAAAATCAGGAATGAAAGAATGAATGATACAACTGATACCACAGAAATAAGAATTGTAAGAGAACACTAAACAATTACATAACTTAGATGACTAGATAAAATGGATAAAATCCTAGGAACACATAACTTACTAAAACTGAATCATGAAGAAACATAAAATTCTGAATAGATGAATAGATACTAAGGAGATTGTATCAGAAATCAAAAACCTCCCAACAAAGAAAAGCCTAGGCCCAGATGGCTTCATAGGTGAATTCTACCAAACTTTTAAAGAATTAACAGCAACCCTCCTCAAACTCTTCCAAAAATTGACAAAATTGAAGAAGAGGGAATATTTCCAAACTCATTCTCTGAGGCCAACATTACACCGATACCAAAGTCAGACAAAGACACTGTTAAAAAAAAAAAAAAAGCAAATTAAAGACCAATGTTCCTGATGAATATTGATGCTAAAATTCTTAATAAAATTCTAGTAAAATGAATTCAATAGCACTTTAAAGGGGTTATATACCATGACTAAGTGGGATTTACTCCTGAAATGCAAGAATGGTTCGACATATAAAAATCAATCAATGTAACATACCACATTAACATAATAATCTCAAATGATGCAGAAAAACTTTTGACAACATTCAATACTCTTTCATGTTAAACACTCTAAACAAACTAGGAATAAAACATTACCTAAACTAAATAAAAGACATATGTGAAAAGTTTACAACAAACATGCTTAATGATGAAAGATTGTAGGATTTTTTTTTTAATCTAGAAGAAGTAGAGGATGTCTGCTATTGTCACTTCTATTTAATGTAGTAGTCGGCCTAGCCAGAGAAATTAGGCAAGAAAAATATAAATCTCCCAAATGGTTAAGAGAGAAGTAAAATTATTTCATAAATATGGAAAACCCTAAATATCACACACACACACACACACACACACTTAGGCCTAATATATGAATGCAGAAAAGTTGCAAGATCTCAAATCAACATACAAAAATAAGTCACATTTCTACACACTAACAATCAACTATCCTAAAAGGAAATCAAGAACAATTCCTCTTGCAATAGCATAAAAAATAATAAAATGTTTATGAATAAACTTAACTATGGTGGTGAAAGATTTGTACACTGAAAATGACAAAATATTACTGAGAAAAATTAAAGACACAAATGGAAAGATACCTCACATTCATAGACTGGAAGTTTTAATATTATTAAGATGCCAATATTACCCAAAGCAATCTACAGGTTTAATACAATATAAAATCCTAATAGAAATTTTTGCAGAAATAGAAAAATCTATCTTAAAATTCATATGGAATCTCAAGGGATGCCAAATAGCGAAAAAAAGATTTGTAAAAGAACAAAATTGAAAGTCTCATACTTTCAGATTTTAAAACTTATTACAAAACTACAGTAATTGAGAGGTTTGGAGAAATATGGCACAGTGAGAGATGTTCCCAGATATTTCCCCTTGAAACTACAATAAGCTGAACATCTAAAACTCAAAAAACACCCAAACTGCGCACCAGTACATTTGAGTGTGGGATCTGTACATGGGAGATACCACAGGTCAGAACTCTGGCAGTTGGGCAAGCTGCCTCTTGCAGCTGCCAGAGCTACCTGTAGAAGGAGTGTGAGGGATAAAGGTGCAGTGAGTTCCCTGAATAGCCCTGCCTGGGAGAGTTGTCAGTTACACACAGCCGGCAGCAGGGTCCGATCATCAGGGCAAAAAGCAGAGAAGCCGGACAGCAGAGAAACAAGAGTTGATTTTTACCAGCCACAATTGCAAAACCAAGGCTGAGCTGCAGCCCTCAATTCCCAGCCCAGAGGGACCTCCATCCATACCTGCTGAGATTGAACACTGCAGAGGCCCAGAAAAATCTGAGCAAATGCTACCAAAACTATTCCCAGCACTGACAGAGACAGAAACTGAGGGTAGAGAGTATGATTAAATATCTGCAAGAAAATAAAAAGGCATTATTAAGGCTTTATATAAAGCAGAGATCCAGATGGCTTAGATGCCACCTACTGGAAACCAAAACAAAAGTGCCTTCTTTGCAGCAGGCTAAAGAGAGACCTTTATATAATAAATCTTCTTTTTGTAAAAAAAGCAGAATTTATTTCCATTAATGCCCAGACAAAGAAATAGTCCATTAAACACCATGAACAACCAAGGTGACAAGGCATTTCAGAAAAAAAGAGAATAAGCTTCAGAAAATAAGTGTATAGACAAGAAATATGAAACTTAAATGACAGAGAAGTCAGGATGGTACTTCTGAAAAAATTCATTGAGTTCTAAACTAGTCATGTAAACAATTTCAATTAATTGAAAAAACACCTGCATGAGCAGAGCAAGGAGATTGAAACCCTCAAAAAGAACAGAATCAATCAATTGGAGATAAAAATAAAAAACTGCAAGGGTTGAAAAATGAAATAAGAAGCTTGGGAAATAGAGTCAACCAAATCAAGGAATGGATCAGTGATATCAAATACAGAAATCTAGAAGTAAATCAGAAGGAAGAAGAGAGAAACCAAAGAATGAAAAATAATGAAAGAGAAAATCAAGAACTAGTTGATACTATCAGGAGAGGAAACATAAAAATAATGGTAATTATCAAAGGTGAGGAAAAGGAGCAGGACTAGAAAGCATTTTCAGACAAATAGTGGAAGAGAATTTCCCAAATCTAAGAAATGAACTGGAGCTTGGAATTCAAGAAGTCAACAGAATATCCAATTACCTCAACCCAAAAAGGCCTTCACCAAGACACACTATTAAAATGATCAAAAGTCAATGACAAAGACAGAATTCTCAGGGCAGCCAGGCAGAAGAAAATGGTAACTTATAAAGGGAAACTCATTAGATTTTTGTTGTACTTCTTAGCATAAATCTTACAAGCCAGAAAGAAATGAAATCAAATATTAAATTATTAAGTGAAAGGAACTACCAGCCTAGAATAATGTATTCAGCTAAGTTCTCCTTTAGATATAAGGGGAAAATTAAGACTTTTCCAGACATACAAAAATTGAGGGAATTCTCCACAATGAGGTCTGCACTACAGGAAATACTGAAAGGGGTCAGCTCACCTAAAACAAAATGACAAAAAATAAATAAATCATTAGGAGTAAAGTGACTATCAGGCAAATAGAAGCAGAGGAGTGCAACCCTTACTAAGAACAGGGCATTATAAGCTTACATAATTAGAAGAGAATTGCTATAGCAAGATTGTAATGAACATTCAGTATAGATAGGGACAAATTGAGATAACAATGACTCAAAAAGGGAAGATTCAAAGATCTAAATTCACAAAAGGGAATGGAGTTAAGTCACACACAGAAGAAAATGGACGACTGTTTGTGTGTGTGTGTGTGTGATTATATATAACTATCCTTTACATATTCGTAATGGTAACCACACACCAAAGATTTAGACTGAAGTATATAACATAAAACAAAACCCACAAAAGCCAACCAAAATAAAGAAAACAGAAACATAAGGAAAAGGGAGCAATGGAAACACCAAGCTACCAGAAAGTAAAAGATAAAATGGCTATCAGAAGACCTCATATTTCAATAATTACTCTAAATGTAAATGAACTGAACTCACCAATAAAAAGGCACAGAGTTGCAGAATGGATCAAAAAACAAAACCCAACCATATGCTGACTCCAGGAGATACATCTCAGCTCCAAAGAAAAATATAGACTCAAAGTGAAAGGGTGAAAAATGATATTTCAAGCAAATGGGATTCAGAGAAAAATGGAAGTAGTGGTACTAATATCTGATGAAATAGACCTCAAAATAAAAAAGGTAAAAAAAGAAACCGAGGGACACTTCATAATGATAAAGGGAATTATGCACCAAGAAGACATAATACTTATTAATATCTATGCTCCCAATCAGGAAGCCCCAAAATATGTAAAGCAATTACTAACAGAATTAAAGGGAGAAACATACCAAAACACTATCGTAGTAGGGGACCTAAATACCTCATTGTCAGATATGGACAGATCATCCAAACAGAAAATCAATAAAGAAATAATATTCTTAAATGACACATTAGACCAACTGGACATAATTGACATTTACAGAACCTTCCATCCCAAAACAGCTGCTTATACATTCTTCTCTAGTACAGATGGAACATTCTTAAGAATCAATCACATACTGGGACACAGATATAGCCTCAACAAATATAAAAGGGTTAAAATCATACCAACCATATTCTCTGATCATAATGCTTTGAAACTAGAGATTAACTACAAAAAGAAATCAGGAAGAATCACAAATACATGGAGGTTAAACAACATGATGCTGAAGAATAACTGGGTCACAGAAGAAATAAAAGATCAAGAGATACATAGAAACAAATAATAATGATAGTACGACATGTCAAAACTTTGGGACATGGCAAAAGCAGTAATAAGAAGAAAGTTGATATCATTTAGCCTATCTCTAAAATCAAGAATGAGCCCAAATAACCTAACACTTCATCTTAAAAACCTGAAAAGGAAGAACAGATAAAGCCTAAAGTCAGCAGAAAGAAAATCATCAAAATTAGAGCAGAAATAAATGAAATTGAAAACAAACAAACAAAAATGATAGAAAAAAATAAATGCAACAAAGAGCTGCTTCTTTGAGAAGGTTAATAAAATTGACAAACCCCTAGCTAAACTCACTAAAGAAAAAAGAGAAAGGACACAAATAAACAAAATCAGGGATGAAAGAGGGGAAATTATGACTGACATCACAGAAATACAAAGGATCATGCAAGAATACTCTGAACAAGTATATAACACCAAATTTAATAACCTAGGAGAAATGAACCCATACTTAGAAAAATACTATCTTCCTAGACTGAACCAAGAAGATCTGGAAAATCTAAATAGAACAATCAGCAGTATGGAAATTGAAACAATCATCAAACACCTACCAAAAAGTAAAAGTCTAGGACTTCACCAGTGAATTCTACCAAGCATTCAAAGAAGATTTAATACCTTTTCTCCTCAAACTCTTACAAAAATTCAAAGAGGAGGCAACACTTCCCAACTCATTTTATGAGGCTAATATTATTCCAATACCAAAACCTGATAAAGATGACACACAAAAAGAAAACTACAGACCAATATCTCTAATGAACACAGATGCAAAAATCCTAAATAAGATACTAGTGAATTGAATTACAGCAACATATTAAAAAGATTATACACCCTGATCAAGTGAGCTTCATCTCAGAGGCACAGGGATGGTTCAGTGTATGCAAATCGATTGATGTGATACACCACATAAACAAATTAAACAATAAGAATCATATGATCATATCAATAGATGCAGAAAAAGCCTTCAACAAGATAAGCATTGATTTATGATCAAAACACTTCACAAATGTGGTATAGAGGCAAGCACCTTTACATAATAAAGACCATCTATGACAAACCCTCAGCCAACATTATACTTAATGATAAAAATCTAAAAAACCTCCCCTTTAAGATCAGGAACAAGGCAAGGCTGTCCACTATTGCCACTGCTATTCAATATAACATTGGAGGCCCTAGCAAGTGCAATCAGGAAAGAGAAAGATAAAAGAGGCATTTGAATAGGAAATAAAGAAGTCATACTGTCACTATTTGTGGATGACATGATTCTTTATATAGAAAACCCTAAAGACTCCACAAGACCACTACTAGAAACAATAAGCAAATACAGTAAAGTCTCTGAATATAAAATCAACGTTCAAAAATCTTTAGCGTTCTTATACTCTAATAATGAAGTATCAGAAAAAAAAGTGGAAAAATAATTCTTTTTGCAATTGCAACAAAAAGAATAAAATACTTAGAATTAAATCTAACAAAACATGTGAAGGACCTTATATAATGAAAACTATAAGACCTTATTAAAAGAAATCAAAGAAGATACAAAGAAATAGGAAGATATTTTTTGTTCTTGGATTGGAAGAATTAACTTAGTTAAAATGACCATATTACCTAAAGCATTATACAGATTTAATGCAATTCCCATCAAAATCTCATTGGCATTTTTTAAAGAAATAAAACAAAAAATTATCAGGTTTGTATGGAAGCATAAAAGATCCCAAATGGCAAAAGCCATCTTGAGAACAAAGAATGAGGCTGGAGGCATCACTCTGCCCGACTTCAAATTACACTACGAAGTGACAGTTATTAAAACAGCATGATATTGGTAGCAAAACAGACACACAGACCAGTGGAACAGAATCGGAGTCCAGAACTAAACTCATATTTACATAGGCAAATAATTTTCAACAAAAAAAGCCAAAAACATACAGTGGAGAAAGGAAAGCCTTTTTAATAAGTAGTGCTGGGAAAACTGGAAAGGCACCTGCAAAAGAAAGAAACTAGATTGTTGTCTATTACCACACACCAAAATTAACTCCAATTAGTTTAAGGACATGAATATAAGATCTGAAACAATAAAATGCATAGAAGAAAACTTAGGAACTAAACTTAAGGACCTTGGACTTAAAGAGGATTTTATGAATTTGACCTCAAGGCAAGGGAATAAAAGTTAAAATAAATGAATGGGACTACATTAAACTAAAAAACTTCTGCTCAGCAAAAGAAATTGTCAATGAAGTAAAAAGACAAGCATCTGAATGGAAAAATATATTTACAAGCAAAAATTTGTATCTTAAATATACAAAGAACTCATATGACTCAATAACAATAAAAAATAAATGATCCAATCAAAAATGTGCAGAGGACCTGAACAGACTCTTCTCCCTAGAAGACATACAAATGGCCAACAAGTATTCGAAAAGATGCTCAACATCACTAGCTATTAGGCAAATCAAAACCACAATGAGAGACCATCTCACACCTGTTAGAATAGCTATAATCAACAGGACAAGTAATAACAATGGTTGGAGAGGATGTGAAGAAAAAGGAACCCTCATACACTGCTGGTGGGACTGCAAATTGGTACAGCAACTATGGAAAACAGTATAGAGGTTCTTCAAAAAACTAAGAATGATCCAGCAATCCTTTTACTGGGTATTTACCCCAAAGACTTGAAAATCCATAAATGAAAAGATATTTGCACACCAATGTTTATAGCAGCATTGTTCATGGTGGCCAGTACATGAAAGTAACTGAAGTGTCCTATGATAGATCATTGGCTAAAGAAGCTGGGGTGCATATATACAATGGAATATTACTCAGCCATAAGAAGAGATGAAATACTGTCATTTGTGACAACATGGATGAACCTTCAGATGATCATGCTAAGCGAAATAAGCCAGACAGAAAAAGTTGAAAATCACATATCACTTATATGTGGTATATAAACCTAAAAGCAACAAATGAACAGGACAAACAAACAGAGACTCATGGACATGGACTATAAAATAGTGGTTACCAGAGGGTAGTGAGTAGAGGAGGTAGAGGAGTAGAAGAGGTAAATGGGATCAAATATAGGCGGGTAGGGACAGGGTGAAGTGAGTAAAGGGGATCAAATATATGGTAGCTGAAGGAAACTGGACTTTGGGTGGTAAACACACAATAGAATATATAGATGTCAAAATATAATATACACCTGAAAATTATTTAATTGTATTAACCAATGTTACTCCGATAAATTTAATTTTTAAAAAGCTTTAAAAAAATAAATAACCCCACCCCCCAAAAAATAGCTACAGTAATTGAAACAGTGTTGTACTACATAAAGACAGACATGAAGCTTAATGGAATAGCATGGGAAGCCCAGTAAAACAATCCTTGCGTTTATGGGCAAATGATTCCAGCAAGGGTTTTAAGACCATTCAATGGAGAAGGAATAGTCTTATGACAAATAGTACTGGGAAAACTGGATATCCATATCCAAAAGAATGTTTGTTTCCTATCCTACACCATATGTAAAAATTAACTCAAATGGATCAAAAACTAACCATAAGAGCTAAAATTATAAAATTCTTAAAAGAAAACATAGCATAAAAGTTTCATGACATTAAATTTGTCAATAATTTCTTGGCTATGAGACCAAAAGCACAAATTACAAAGAAAAAGTAAATAAATTGGACTACATCAAAACTGAGGACTTCTGTGTACCAAAGGGCACAATTAATAGTAAAAAGTAAATCTATGAAATGAGAGAAAATCTTTTCAAATCACATATCCAATTAATATCCAGAATTTATAAAGAACTTTTACAACTCAACAGCTTCAAAACTAACAACAATTTGTCCCCCTTTAAAATATCCAACTAAAAATATCCAAAGATTTATATAGACATTTTTTTCCAAAAGAAGATATACAAATGGCTAACAAGCATAGAAAATGATACTCAACAACACTAATTAGGGTAATCTGAATTAAAACCATACTGAGAAATCACCTCACATGCATTAGAATGGCTACTTTTAGAAAAAATAGAAAATAAGCATTGGCAAAGATGTAGAGAAATTGCAGTCTATGCATACGGTTAGTGGGAATGCAAAATGGTACAGTCACTATGGAAAATCACATGGTGGTTTCCAAAAAATTAAAAAATAAAATTAACATATGATTCATCAATTGTGCTACTGAGTATATATCCCAAAGAATTGAAAGCAAGGTTTTTAAGAGGTATTTGTTTATCTATTTTTATATCAAAATACCAGAAGGCAAAAGCAACCAAATGTCCATCAACTGATTACTGACTAAAAAACAAATGTGGTATATACATATAAAGACTGTTATTGAGCCTTAAAAAGAAAATTCTGTGACATGCTACAAACTTTGAAAATGATATGCAAAGTTAAATAAGCCAGTCACAAAAAGGGAATCACTGTATTGTTCCACTTATGTGGGGTATCTAAGTGTAGTCAAATTCATAGAAACAGAAAGCAAAATGGTGGTTATCAGAGGCTTCCAGAAAGCTCACTGCCAAATGTGAGCTTCTAACTACATATTTATAAATCACAGGATTTTTCTTTCATCTCCTGTTCTTGTATTTCTATTCTTATATCTTCATAGAACTTGATTTTTAATTCAAAAATATTATACAAGTTTTTGTTTTAGGACAACACATATTCTTTGTTCAATGAGATGGCACATGTACTCCTACCTGCATATATAAAAAAAAAATTAATAATGACCATAAACACCTCTTGGGAAAGCCTTTAATGTAGATTTAAGTGAGAAATTTGCTCAAAGAAACTGATCATCTTTTATTCTTTACTGTGGGTAGAACAGGATCAAATTAATAGTACCTTGTATCAATGCCAGACACACAGTAGGTCCTTTAAAACATTCCCTAAATAAATCAATGAATAAAGTAATTCCTTAGGGACAGATTTGCTCATTAGTGGAATGCTTCATTGCTGCAAAACTCAAGGATCCCTGTAATTGACATAAATATACTAACATTTATTGAGTGCCTTCTTTATTTAATGCCATATTAAACTCAAAAGACTCATCTTTTTTTTTCCTTTTGGTCAGAAAAGAGAATTAACCTCATAATCTTTCAATGGCCCTGCCAGCTCTAAGATTTGATGATTTCTGTGATTTTATAGCACTACTAGTTGTTTGGTTTTATAGTTTAGAGCAAGTCCCTAAGCACATAACAAGTTAGTTAAGTAATTTAGACCTTCACCCACTTCAGTGCCTTGAGCTTCTGCACATTGGGTTTTTTATTGTTCTCTCATGTTTCAGAATGATATAAATCCAAAACAAATTTATTCTTCATTGAATGATGAGTGTTCTTAAAAGGACTGGCTGTGTTTCCAGGTAGTAAAATACATTACTATTTTCTAAAAGTCATACATATCAGCTCTCACTGAGTTCTCTAGTGAAGATGCTTCATTCTCCATAAAAGTAACAAAATATTTTGATGGGTAGAGTGGTGTGAGATCAAGAAAGAGAATGTCACACATAGTAAAACCTATAAAAGTTTTGGTCTTGAAGAATATTTTTAAAGAGGCCTCTGGTGAATTCTGCTGTTTTGTTATTGTTGTTACTATATATTATTTTAAAATATATTTGCCCCTCTTTTGGGCCCAGTCAATATTAGACAGTTCATGGCACCTCCAAAGTATTTACATGATGCAATGATTTACCACTGATTTGGGTGGCTTACTTTTTTTTCTAGCAGAAAAAAGGTGAAAGAAACAAGATGGACCAAGAAAATGTTAATATTCTGAATGTGATTTAGAGCACAGAGCACAGATTGGTTTTCCCATTACACTGAAGGATTACAGAGATGTGCAGAAACATTGTTGGTTCATTATTACTAACACTCACATGTCAAGACATACAGGCAGGTGGAAGGATTGAAAAGCAGCCACCTTAACTCTAGAATTCAGGGAGTTTATAGGCTTAAATCACAGAGACTTGACATCAGGCAAATGGAGTTTCTGAGGCTGAACAATAATTTGGAACCAAAGGTATTTGAGAATGCCAGTTATTAAGAAAAATTCTTTTCCTAGGATCACCATGGCAAAGTAACTCCTATATATGTAGTTACCTCAGTGCTTAGCTTTCATTTTTAAACTGTCTGTTCCTTTTTAAATTTGAAATAAGCATTTTGACCAACATGGTTTTTGTGTTTCAGCCAGTCCTGAGGGAAGATGGAGAAAATCTGTCATGGAGATTCTTGGAGGAAAATAATATCTCAAATCTGTTAAAAGAAGGTCAGATTCAGCTTTGAACAGGATTATACCATGTTTATTCAAGGATTGGGCCCACTTGCACTTCTATTCCTAGTGGGAAAAGGCCATTTGACCCTATTCCTAGTGGGAAAAAGCCATTTGAGGAAAGAAGAGATTTTGATTGATCATATTTTGAAATTTGGAAAAGCAGTAATAATAGGAAGGCTTCTTTTTTAAAAATTTAAATATGTTTGGCATACAATATTATATTGGTTTCAGGTGTACAATATAGTGATTTGATACATATATTCCTTCTGATGTTATCATCATGCTGAGTCTATCATGCTGAGACAGCTGTCACCATGCAAAGTTACCAAAATATCATTAACTATATTCTTCTTCACCCATCTCTCATTGTCCCTCACCTCTGGCAACCATCAATTTAATCTCTGTTTCCATGAGTCTGTTTTGTTTAGTCTGTTCATTTGTTTTGTTCTGTTAGATTCCACAAATGAGTGAAATCACATATTTGTCTTTTCCTGATTTATTTCACTTAGCGTAATACCCTCTAGGTCTACCCATGTTGTCACAAATGGCAAAGATTTTATTCTTTTTTATTGCTGAGTACTATTCCAGTGTGTGTGTGTGTGTGTGTGTGTGTGTGTGTGTGTGTGTGTGTGTATCATTTTCTTAATTTATTCTTCTACCAACAGACAACTTGGTTGCTTTCCTATGTTGGCTATTGTAAATAGTGTTGCAATGAACATAGGGGTGTACATATCTATTCCAATGGGCGTTTTCATTTTCTTCAGATAATACCAAGAAGTGGAATTGCAGGGTTGTATGGTAGTTCTATTTTTAGTTTTTTTTGGTGTGTGGGGGTGGGGGTTCTCCATATTGTTCTTCATCGTGGCTGCACCAATTTACAATGCCACCAATAGTGCATGAGGGTTCCCTTTTCTCCATATCTTTACCAGCACGTATTATTGCATCTTTTCAATAATAGCCATTCTGACAGATGTGAGACCTCATCATGGTTTTTATTTTCATTTCCCTAATGATTACTGATGTTAAGCATCTTTTAATTGTCTGTTGGCCATCTGTATGTCTTCTTTGAAGTAATGTCTCTTCATTTCCTCTGCCCATTTTTTATCAGATTGTTTAAGTTTTTGTTATTGAGTTGTATGAGTTTCTTGGATATATTGGATATTAGCCTCTTATCAGATATATCATTTGTGAATATATTCTCTCATTCAATAGGTTTTCTTTTAGTTTTGTTGATGGTAGGAAGGCCTCTTTTTGATAATGATGTGACAGGATAATGACAACAAATATATTCAGTACTTATATCTTGTTGGTCAAGCACACAATTGTGAGACTGGAGAAGGCAGCATGTATCCTACCTATTTGCAGAAGCTATTTAGTACTTCTATTTAATGTTTTCATATCCTATCACTCCAATTAGATTTAAGCCCCTTAAAAATCAGGAACCAGATATTGACTTGTTTCCCCTAATGAAAGTATATGTGACCTTGTACTCTAATGTGAAATATACTGATACAGGGAGAAAATTTTAGGATTAAAGGAAAAGGGAGTAAGAGCAAGCTACTTCACCATTTGTAGAATCAGTAGGTTAGAATAAAGAAAGAAGTACAGGTTGGGGAAATAAGCACGTGATAGGGCAAAAAATCTATAGATTTCTATTGTATCATGTCTAACTTTGGATTGCAACTGGTTTTGATTGTCTTTATTGGTTTATCAACAAGATTGCGAGCTTTCCTATCTAGTTCCGTAAAACTTTTTCTCTCCCTTTTTCTCTGGTTTTATTCATTTTCTTCATTATTCACAAAATACCTCCTCATTGCCTACATTCACTATTATTTTGAGAACTTATTTATGATTCATTTAACAAATAATGTTTGAGAATCTACTCTGTGCTATGTATAATCCCTGATTTTGTGCATCTAAATTAGATGTTAGTGGTAAATAGAAAGAAATATGTGATAATGAATTTAAAAATTAACAAAACAGATGTATATATCAGTCATATATTTGATGGTCCTGGTGGGAAGTATTTTAGTTAGACTGAGACTTTCTTCAGAAGTACACTAGGGAGAATCTCTCACATCAAAGAATAAAACTTGAAAAATGACTGATGCAAAAGGAATATTTTTTAATTATTTGATCTATAAAGAGGAAAACTAATAAGAATCCCAATGATTTTCTATACAAAAAATACAACTTCTCTCTTAATCAAAGTAATGTATGTACTTAGTTTCAAAGGCAAATGACTATTGAAAAACAAAGGTTCCCTGTTCAAACTCCCCACATCTTTATATCTGATCACCATAAGAACCTACTTCTGTTTATTTCCCCTGTTTCTTTTAATATATAGTAGCATATCATGTTCAAGTCCAGGTTAAAAATAGTTTGGATTATCTAGTTTTTTATTCTCAACCACATTGTAAACTCCTGGCTTGCAAAGATCATAGGTCACGCTTTCTCTCCCATAGTGGCCATACTACCATGCAAAGCACAAAGAAAGTCAAATTTGGCAACCTTTCCTGGGGTATCTTGAAATCTTAAAGTGTCAGTGAGCATCAGTAGCCTCTCTAAGCAACTATGGATATTTTGTTTTAGAAGGCAGGATGATGGAGTGGAAAATACTAGAAAGACTTAGAATGAAAAAAAAAACCTTGGTTTGAGCCCTCTTTGATCTTGGGCAAGTCACTTTTGCATTCTGAGCTTCAGTTCCCATCTGTAAAATAGGATTATCAGCTTCTACTTTTCTTCACAGAGCTATGTTAAAGGGAATCAAATGAGATTTACATAAGCACCCGTAAAATGTTCCATACAGCAGGCATTTGTCATTCCTACACTGTCCAATCGTATGTCCTGTGATGATGAAAATGTTATATATCTGTGCTATCCAGTATGGTGGCCACTGACCACTATTTACATGTGGATATGGAGAACTTAAAATATGGTTAGTATGACTGAGGAACTGAATTTTTAATTGTATGTAATTTTAATTAGTTTCAATTTTAATACCCAATTTGTATAACACAATCTAGTTTAAACTAATTTTATAGATTAGGTAATTTGAGGCTTAGAGAGGTTACATTGCTATGTTAAGATCACATGACTGGCATTTAGAAAAAGTAGAAACAGAACTCATATAAATTATTTTTTAATGTAGTAAGTTTATAGTTACTGTTGAATGATCTTCATAACTTTTTCCTTTACATTAAATTATGTTTCATTATAATTGAGTGAGTCATCTGTGACAAGAGGGGTGAGAAAATCAATATGATATCAAATTCCTTTCTAATGAAATTAAATGTTTGCCCTTAGACTGAATAGGGCTTAATGACTGTATATACTATGTGTGGCATATAAAATTTTAAACATACATGGATTGAAGTATAATTTAGATGAGAACTTTTTGTCTTTTATTTTTGAAGCTAAGTGAAAGATAGATGGTCTCTTAGACCAAATTAAATTTCTCCATTTGTAAATAAGGGTTGTTTGATCCCAAGCAGAATTAAGTCTAGTTAACTTCTACATTCCTGCCATTGAACTCCTAGATCAATATACTTCCATAGATCTAATATTTTAGGATAATATTTATAGTGTCATTTTTATTATAAATTTAAGAAAATTTGAAACATATTTTTATAAAAGAGAAAGAAAAAAAATCACTTGCATTCCCTCCACCTCCAGATAAATACTTGGTAGGTTTTTTTCCTATTATTTTACATATAAGGTAGTAATTGAAATAAAGTTGAGATTATTCTGTTTGATAATCTGATTTTTTTCTCACTTACTAAGAACTCATGAACATTTTCTCAAAGACCTAGTTTTCAATTCTAATTCTGACTCAAGAAGCTGTGGGACATTAAGCAGATAACTCAACTTCTCTGTGCCATTGTGCGCACACCTTTCCAGGAGTGATTATCATAGGCTCATTGTAAGAATTAAATAAAATTTCACAGTAGTTTCTGGTACTATTAGTTTTCTTTTCTATCTAATATTTATATTTCAACCAAAGTGATTTGTCTGTCCTGAGCAAGATTTCTCAGTTACTTAGAAATGTAAAACAGGAATCACATCAATTGGATGACTTTCCACTGACTACAACCAAAATGTGAGCCCACATGGGTGTCTTCAGAGGCAGGAAACAAGTTGCAGAAGAAGGAAGAGCAGAGAGTAAAGAATTATTAGGCAAGTTAGAACAACATTATGAAAGGAATAGAGATCAACTTCTAGTCCTTTTCTACCTTCTGCCATACTATTATGCAACTCTCAATCTTCAATTTTTGGAATAAACTAGGAGTTCCAACTCCATCACTCATTATCTAGGAAAAAAATATATGTCACATCCTCTCCAATGATGTTTTATCATCTAAAAAGAAAAACTTTTATGCTATAGAATCTTGTGAATATTTTAAATCTAACACCTTGTGGCCTGTGATTCCATTTGCCTTGTTATACTTTCCTAGGACTTCTTACAGCTTCCCTAGGTACTCTCCCTCCATTTTCTATTTAAGTTTCTTCCTGGAATCTTTGTGGAGGCTCTCAAAACAAGGTGCAGAATGGAAGGGGAGTAGACAAACTCCCTTATTTTCACCATCTCTAAGGAATACACAAAATTTGTCCAATACACAAAAATGTATGTCAGCTCTGCAAGACAAAAGTAAAAACCAACTCATGTTGTTTAATTGCTTGCTATATGCCATGCACAGTCTTATCAAAAATCTTTCGATATAGGTACAATTATTGTTTTCCCCCTTTTATAGATAACTTAGTCATTTTATCCAGGTGACACAGATAATAATTGGCATTGTTCTACTTTGAATATAGACAATCTTCTTCAGAATTCATACTCTTAATGACAAGAATATAACTACTTCTCTATAATTACTTCTCTACAAATATTTAATATAAAAAAGTCATTTGAAAAAGAAAAGCTGGAAATCTACAATGGACTTGAGGATTGGTAGTTTTGAAAAAAATAAAACCTTTCACTAACAGGTGCTTTTGCCCCCCACTGTGTGCTTTGTCATCTTTGTATAACCAGTGATTACATTCAGGGCTTGATACAGCTGAAGTATCTAATAATGATGGATAAATGAATGATTAACTGAATGAATAAATGACAAAGAAGAGAAAGACAACTTGACTCTCCTAACTCAACCAAAAGCAAAAAAAAAAAATGAAATGTTTTTCTTCATGTTCAGCATGAAAATAGCACTTCCTTTCTATTGAGTCTGTATGGAAATGCACACAGGTGTCAGAAAGCTAGTGTTACATTTCCACAAAATCCATTTAAATAAACGTGTCTCAGCTTGCATAGTTCATTGAACTTGGAATGTGGCACAACAATGAAAAAGCATGGAGAAACTTTTACTGAGAGCTCAACTAAAAGCAGTTTGGGATCTTTCCTTGCAAAGGAATGCTTTGGTGATCATAAACCCGATTTTAAACCAGACACTAAGCAAGGTATCATAGGGATTGAGTTTCTTCAACTGTCCAAGAATCTACTGAATGGTCATACTCATCTATCCAAAAAAAAACCTCTGGTAAATCCCTGCTTTATTCAAAATTTCATGTATAAGAAGGTACATTTTAAGAAATAATACGATTCTTCCATGTGAAAAGAATATTGGTGATACAAAAGAGTCAGATTACTGTAAGAATTATCCCTATTATCTTCAAAGTTTATGACTGTGCAATGGAATTTAAAGATTTGAACATGTGTCTGACTTTAGGAGAACAAATCTGAAAAGTTAAAATGCTGAACTTGAATCCATATAGAGGAATTCTACTTCTATTATAGTGCTTATCTACCTTGTGCTAACAGGGTTTATGCTTGCCTCCTCAGTTAGATATCATGAGTCCTGGAAAGCATACTTTTTATACAATAGATCTTATGTCTCTCAGTACCTAGCATGAAGTTCTATACAGAGCAAGAGCTCCAAAAAGGCTGAATGAGTTTAAATAAACTCTGAAGGATATGTAAATATGAAATTCTGTCAAGCTATTTATGAATGGTCCTCATGATTATGAAAACAGAGAGCCTACAACTTAAACCCATGTGCCTACAGAGTGAGCTCTCCTAGCTCAAGAGTGGACACCAAATTAAACAAAGGGTCAGAGAAAGGACTAAATAAAATATTAAATATGATTGGCTTAATTCCAATAACACATTTTGCCATCTTGCTTCTGTGGAGGCTCTCAGCTATGATTGCATTTGGTCATAAAGAAATAGGTTGATGCACATAAGTTTATTGGTATTGGGGAGCCATGTTGTTTAGCAAGAATGATTGACCTAACATCCATGACAGTATGCATATGATGGCAAAATGAGTAGTTGATTTAGTAGACTTGGTCAAACTAGTCTCTGTTCCTATCAATACCTCTATTGGTGGCCTCTTGAAAACCTGGGATGACATAGAAAAAGTAAAGGTTAATCTGCCTCAGATAAACTCTGGACCATGTCTTGACCTCAGTATATGCTTGGTCACTCTATTTGTGGTTCATGATCTTGTCTCTCCCTTGTGGTACTCATTAAACAAGATGTATCTCAAGCCGTTCAACACATTAGCATGCTACCTCAGAACTCAGTTCTTCCTGTTGTGTTTCTCTGGACACTGTCTGCCTAATAGAACTTCCTTGGATTCCAATCACTTTATCCCATAGCTGCGATAAAGAGAAGGATGGGGAGGAAGATGTCCCCAGGGGTCGTGGAACCTATGGAATTGAAAAGATGAGTCAAAAATGCTGAAAAATAGACTTCCTAAGATGCCTCCAAGAAGTCTCTTGATTCTTTTCTTAGACACCATAGTGCCAGGCCCATCCCTTAGCTACTGGCACTGAGAATCATCTAACAAAAGTAGATGAGAATGCTGTCTTGGTTATATGACACTCTCAATTCTTTATAATCAAACTCCAGACTTAACTACATTATTTCCACATCTGTTCTCAGCTATTTATCTCCAGCCTTAGAGGACAAAATCTTTACTCATTTTCAAAACTAATTCTTTCACAGAAAGATCTCCTTCTTTCTAGCCTCTTAAAGGAGTTACACCATTAATTCTCTACACTCTTGTGCCTAAAATCTCTTCATCTCTACTAATTCTTTCCCCTACATAAGCAAATTTCTCTAGTCTTTCATATCCTTAGAAAGAAACAACTCAGCTTCCTCAAACTTATACATACCTCTTTAAAACTACAACTAGTACTTTTTTTTTATAGATGCAGTGGTCTAGATTAACTGACTCCATTGTTGTACTTGCTAGTCTCTTCTCAATTCATGATAGTAGCATCTAGAAGATCAAGCTTAGGGAAGTGCTCAACTCCATATATTAATTAAAACACAACATTTTCTCTTCACAGGGTAGGTTTTTTGGCAAGTCACAAGACAAGGAAGGGGGCATGGTCTTTCCTTCTTCTCTTTACATATTTTATGACTCTACTTTCTCTTCCTCATCTAGTATCATGTTTCTATCACTACTAGGACTAAAACCAGAGGAAAAGAAGGAAGGCAATGAAAGAAAAATATTCTTACTTGATGATTAGTCATCTAAGACAACTTTGTGCTCCATGTTTTGATGAAGATTTAAAACTGACATTTTTGCTTTTGGATATTTGTGAGGTTCTTCACAGGCCTTTCTGAGAACATAAGCTGTACTTTCTAGATGAAGTATCTTTGTTCTTCTTGTCTTTTCCTCCTAGTATTTTAGCTATTCACTACCCACAGTCCCTCTTCTTTGGGGGTCCAGTCGTCCCTTTGATTGACCTATGTGGGCAGAATTTCAAACAGCTACAGGACAGTTTAATTTCCCCCACATGACCTCCATGTCCTCCATGGAAAATTCTCATGTACCCTTCCTTAAAAGTCTGTGGAATATGGGTCAAGCCCAATGCAGCAGCAACTCTTCAGTCTACTGCCAAAGCTGCTATCCAGCCTCTCTCTTGCCCTTCAAATTGCTCAAATAGGTGTCAGACTCAAGGCCAAAGTGTCATGACATAACATATCAAGCTCTCTGAATGGTCCTGTTGACTTAAAATGATAAGAGAAACATTACCTCCCCCTATTATCATAAATAATCTCTCTCAAACACAATTCTTTTATATCCTTAATGTGTGGGAATTGTAAAACATGTGCTTGGCACCTACTTTGAAATTATTGCATGGTGGTCTAGTATCAACTTAGGTTACATTTGAAAATCTACTCTAACACCTTGATGACAACCTAGTTGCAGAGAATGTAGGTATTACTTGGGGACAGACTAATGATCCTTGATTTTCAGTGGTCTTACTTATTGGAGAGATCATTGCCCTGAAAATATATTCACCAGAGTGAGTGAGTCCTACTAAATATGCATGTTTTCCCAGATCTTTATTATGCACTTGTCTCAATGATATTTCAATATTCTGATCTTATCACCATTAGGTCCCCTGTCTTATTTAAGATGATCCCACATGGGACATATTTTATCAGATGGCCCCATTTGATATGAACGTGAAGTATTTTAAGAATTAGAACTTGCAAAAAATGGGATTAGGAAGAGTTATAAAGATGTGACAGCAACTAGTTCTAGGACAGATAATCTAGCATTTTTTCAGGTTAAAGGGTTTTTACTTTACCATATAGAAATCCTGGATTTCTATTGTCAATGCTATATTCTTGAATAGCAATGAATGATAATTCAGTCATGAGAGGGACTATTGGGGATGTCGCAGAAGGAATGTTCCGTAAATGTCAATGACATGTTGTCATCACTAAACTTAAATGAACCTGTCTGTTTTACATGTAAACTGAATAATTTTAATTATCAACATAATACTTACAGCTGGATTAATAGAAAGGTTTTATCATATACTACTTTCTATATTGTTCCCAATGGTGGTAGTGGGGCTTAGTCAATCAAAGAGTAGCTATCACTAGGTTATATAAATAAGTAAAATTGTCTATGACCATGCTACCCTGAAAAAGCCTGACCTCATCTGATCTCAGAAGCTAAGCAGGGTCCGGCCTGGTTAGTACTTGGATAGGAGACCACCTAGGAAGACCAGGTGCTATAGGAGTTAAAAATAAAAAAAAAATAAAAAATAATAATAAGGGATTGTAAGCTGACAAAGTCCTTGCAATCTATGAAGTCAACCAAGGGTTGCCTTGCCTAAAAAAATTTTTTTTAAAAAAATAGGTAGAAATTTTCAAGGTGAATTTTGGTCAGGGCTAAGTTATGGGGACAGAGGACTGAGAAATTAAGAGAAGGATAGAAGAAGGAAGAGATGGCATTGAAGGGAAGGGATGTGATCTCAAAATTTGAACTAAAAAAGTTTAGAGTAGAACAGAGGTATATTGTGGCTCTAGGCAGATGAAATGGGTACAGGAGATGGGACAAGGCTGAAGAAAAGAGAGAAGGGCTCCCTCACCCATTTGGCCACAATCTCCCAGGATATTCATAATTTGTATATCTAGACCCTCCATGAGGTGATCAGGGAAGCTGAAAGATGCCCGTTCTGGTTTTGTTTTGTTTTGTTTTGTTTTTTCTTTTCTTCTAGAATGAGATTTATTAAACAGAGTCAGGATAACTCTGAGGCCAAGGCCAATATTTAAGACTGACTGGCCAAGGACAGAATGCTGGGAACCAAGCACCCAATTCCTTGTTGTCTCAAATTCTTTATAAGACTACAGGGAGATGGAATTAAGCTATAGGAGTGAAACATCAAGTTTATCTTCTACTTGACTAAAGAGTGACTTTTAAAGATGCAATTTGCCACATAACTTATTTAACATGTTCCCAACTCAAAGAGAAGAAGATACTTCATAAACTGGTAGACAAATGCTCTTCACAACATAGCATTCCCTTCTGGCCTCTCTAAAGTAATTTTATAAGATTACTGGTGTATAAGATTACTGGTATAATTAGGTACTTCTCAAATTATACCATATTCATGCCTCATGTCTTTATTTGTACTTCCTTCCCTTACATCCTTTTTCATTTAGTTAATGTATCCCTTCAAGCTCTGTTCCCCTGATGTCCTCACCAAGACCACCTCCACCTTCCTCTATACCAGCTTTAATTCTTCATTCCAACTGGCTATGCTGTGAAGTGTGATGCACTATAAAGTTTGGTAGTTTCAGTGGACTCAGATAGACCTGATTCTTACTCTGAATCTGCCACCTACTGTTATGTGACCCTAAGCGATTTACACAACCTCCTGAAGCTTCATTTCCAAATTGTATTATCTGATTAAAATGAGAATGATAATACATACATATCTCATCAGGTCATTCGGAGGATTAAATGAAATAATGTATGTAAAGCATTTAAAACAGTGCTTAGAACATTTAAGCTTTCATTAAATGTTACTTGATATTAATCATAGCATTTATAGGGCCTCACATGGTATCAAACTGCATAAAGAATGGAGAGCTATACATTTTCCCCCTCAAAATTTCTAAGCATTCATAATATTCCATTAAAATTTCATTCCATTAAAAAATCAAGCCTTTGTAAGGAAGG
The DNA here is from genome assembly GCA_004027375.1 of Macroglossus sobrinus. Classification (NCBI taxonomy): domain Eukaryota; kingdom Metazoa; phylum Chordata; class Mammalia; order Chiroptera; family Pteropodidae; genus Macroglossus; species Macroglossus sobrinus. The sequence continues at coordinate 68,794 of PVKZ01000448.1, read as the reverse complement.
CTTGGAAGTGCTCCTAAGGTAAAGAACAGGACACAGTCATTCCACAGCACCAAGGGGCTGCGTCTTGGCCAATGTCCATGACTTCCTCTCACTCCAGGTTAAACCAGTCATTCCAGCCACGAGCCAATGAAGGGCAACCATGCTGCAGAGAAGAGCAACCCCCTTCCAAGTCTAGAAATTTTTCCTTTTAGAGGAGAAAATGGCAAATAAATAAATAAAATCTGTATAAATTTAAATAATTGGAAGGCAGCTTGACTGAAAAAGACACTTTTCTTTTTCACCACAAATGTCACCATCTGGACTTTTCCTTTTTTAAATTTCTTTGGGACCTGACAAGTCACTGGGCTGATATAATCACACCCAGTCAAAAATGACAGACACATCTCTGCAAGCTATGATGGGCAGAGTTCCAGGGTGGCCAGCGAAGACTCAGAAACCAGTGGGAGGGTGGTTTTCAACATTGCCCCCACCTCCTCCGCCTTCCTCCAAACACAAGAGCTCCTAAGGTGTGATCAGCTTAAATACACAACACACATGCACACACACACACACACACACACACACACGTGCACGCATTTGTGGATGTGTGCATGCTTACCAGATAGTGGTTAACCTCCTAGTTAACACATTTTCCTTTAAAATACTAAGGGGCAGGGAAGGCCAGTCAGCAGATTGTACTGCTTTTAATAAACTACATGTGGCCAACCTGTTTCTGTCCTTGTATTTGTTTTTTCCCAGTCTTCATTTAACAAGGCAGGAATAATCCAAACAAACCAGTAAAGTAAATCCAGTTTTCTATACTGATCATCTCAGAAGCTTTATAGCCACAGCCCCACAGACAGACTTACTGCTATCACAGAGAAATATTCCTGCCCACAATGTAACCTTATTTAATATTTTACTTTTGCTTTTTCTATGTTATTCTGATTATGCTTGTCTGGAAAATACATTGGATCCCCTATAAATCTTGTGGACAGTAGTTTTTCAAAACAGGAAAATTTACCATTTTGCAAATTGTCTTCTATGGCAATTTTCAAAGCTCTAGTCTTTACAAATATTTACCTATTACTCACTTTATTTGCATGAGACTTTATGCATATATATATATATCTATATATATATATATACACATACACATATATGCAGACATATATTCATTGCCAAATTTTTGCAGTGTTCTATGTATATGCACTGTGCTAAAATTATAAGGGCAAAATCTACTAGGACAATGCTTCTCTAACTTGAATGTGCTCAGGACATTGTCTAAATGCAGAGTCTCATTCAGCAGTCTGCATTTCTATGTCGCTGGTCCTTGGACTTCACTGAGTGGCAAAGAGAGAAATTACACGTAGTTTTGGTATTAGAAATTTGTGAGTCCTGGGTACTTCCTTCTGCTTCACATCCCACATCCAGTCATTAACCAGAGTAATCCCTTCATAAATCCCCTCTCAAAGTCACTTTCTGTTTCCATCCTCACTGCTACTAGTCTGGGCCATTGACATCACAATCACTTTGTCCCCCAGACTGCAGTAGTGACTTCTCAATGGCTTCACTATCTCTGTTCCTATCCCTCTTGAACCATTTTTAACCCTGTGGCCAAAGTGATATATTTAATATGCAAATCAGATCTGAGGCCTCTCTTGCTTAAAACGCTTAGCTTCCTGTTGTTCTTTAGAATGATATCCAAAATTCTCTACATGGCCTAGAAAGCCCAGGGGGAGTCAGCTCTTTTCTGTATCTGTAGCACCAGCCTCCCCCTCCATCACCATATTTCAACCACTCTGGACTTTGTTTGGCTTCCTGAGTATGTAAAACATCTTCCTAACTCAGGAACCTCAGACGTGATGTTTTTATCCCTGAAACTTTTTCTCATCCTTTCCCTCACTGCTCATCCACTTTCTTCTCATCAGCTATTTCCAACCTTGTATCTCAATTCACCTTTAGGTCTCAGCTGAGATTTAAACTATCCAGCTATGTTTCTGTTTCCTGATATATGATATTAAAACACTCTGTATTTTGCTTTCAGGGCACTTATTAATTAATCATTGACACGGTTTGCTTATTGTAAGCTCCATTAGGGTAGGGCCAGGTCTGCCTCTTGCATCACTGAACCACTAGTTCATGGTTCATTCAGTACATTACATACCAAAGACTGGTGAATGCTGCCAATGAATGAATGAAAAAAGAAACTGAGCTGTGACAAGGACTGTTCTAGTGTTTAACAAAGCCACAATGAGAGCCAAACTGAGAGTTTCCTGAGATGGGGGAAGTGTGGAAGTTGGGGAAGAGCTTATATTCTATAGAAAATAAGTGAGTAAACTATATGGCATGTTAGGTGTTGATAACTGATATCGAAAAAAATAAAAGCAAGCATCATAGATCAGAGTACGCTGGAGTAGGGGTAGATGTGGAAGATACAATTTTAAACAGTGTGATTGTAAAAGGCTTCACTATAAGCGCAAAGAGCTAAAGCAGATGGGGAGTAAACTACATGGATATCTAAAGGAAGTTTGTTTCAGGCAGAGAAAACATTAGATGATGGTTTCAGCAGCGGCTTCCAGGGGAACCAGCAGCTTCAGTGCCAATGGCCATGTTTTGGCCTCGGGGCAGTAAGCTTCAGCTGTGGCACAGGGTGTTCAGTGGCAGCTTTGGCAGTTGTGTTCTCACCAGGTGGTTCTGTGATGTGATGTTGGCTCTGGGCCTGGCCTCCCATTTTTCTTTCTGTTTTAGGAACTTGGTTCTTCAGACTTCCTAGTGATTCTCTGGGTGCCCTAAAATCCTTTCCCTAAATTTCTATTTTTTGTCAGCCAGGAATGGTCAGTGAAGAACCTTGACAACTTTAAACAGTGAGATCCCAATCCCCCAGAGAATGTCTCTCAAGTTAAGAGGAAATCTCTGCCCCATACTCTTATCTACAGCTCTTGTTCAGGTAGCATGAGATTTTTTTAACTTCCATATCATGACACCAGCTGCCTTATCCAAAGGATATGGAATTGCATGTGCATTTCTAAGAATGAGTAGATAGAATCACCTCAGACCTGGGATAAAACAAATAAGAGTTCAAAAGGCTTCTTTTAAAAAGGATTTGTGTGATTGTGTCAGAAAAAGAAAGGACAAAAGAAACATGGTTAAGACACCTAGGTAAAGTGTCATAGCTCCTGAGTTGATATAATGGAATAAGAATCAACTATCATGACTATGATGCTTAAAAAAAAGAAAAGAAGAGAAAAGAAAAGAAAAAGGCCAGGAATGAGGGGTGAGAGATCTGTATTCATTAGGGAATTATGTGTTTTCTCAGTTCTGAGTTGCATTTTCATGGTTTAATAACACTGAAATTAGTTTGTATCTTACTGCCAATTGTACACATAATATAGTGTTGTTCCCCTCTACCTCTTAAAATCTGTTATTAGATTATGATACACCCTACAATAGATGGCACTGGAGAATCACCAAAATAGGAATAGATGGCAGCTTGGACTGGGTTGCTCACTGTGACTTACATTCCTTTCCTAGCACACATACAGCTTAGCTTTAGAACTTAGTGAAGGGATATAGGAAATGCCAGTAATGAATGTGTAGCAAGCTCATTTCTGAACATTTAGGCTCCCTAGGTACATGGGGGTGGCTCACTGCTGTCAGAAGGCCACTAACAGTATAGGAGACAGCATCACAGAGACAGCTGCTTACTACATAGACACAAAGTAACTTAGACATCTCTTTTCCTGGGGTGGAGAGGGCACCTAGTTCAACAGCATAAAGAGAAACTCACTGGAGAAGAAAAGTCATGATATAAACCTTATGAGGAACAAACCTAACACTTTGATGGATTCTAGGTAAAGTATAGAATTTTAAATGTTATACCACCACCTCCCAGCCATAGCAGGTCACTACACCCACAATGACACTGAGTGTATTCTAGGAAGCAGAGACAAAGCCTTACTCTGTCAATGGTTCAGCCAGAATATAATGTCATCTTTCTTCATCTGATATCTCTGATGCAACATTCCCCATTTCTACCAGGCTTGTTTGTTCTATTCAAAAGGGTCATACCCTAAACACTCAGTGACTGCAAATGGAACTACAAATCTACCATCTGCGTGTTTTGGACCAGCCATGGTACTTTCAATTTCTCATTTGTAAAATGTAATCGCTGCCAATCCTTCTCCAGACTCAAAGTGCTATAGTTATGGGCTCTTATCTAAACTGGAAGGAATGATTCTTGATGAGGCTGAAGTGTGCTGGTACCTTCTGTCTGTTTCCTGGCTATTGTCAGCTTTCTCTACCTTGGCCACCAATGGAGAGAGTGGAATTAATGACATCTATTTATTGCTTGTCTTTGTTTTCTGCATAACAGACAAGCACAAGGTCTCTGAATCACACAACATCCAGCATTAATTTAACTTATGTCTAGAATCAGTGAGAGTTGGCTGATTCTGCTTGGGCCTGGCTGGGAAAGTCCAGCTGAAGTGATTCTGCCTCACGTGCCTCTCATACTCCTCCTGGACCATAAGGCTCACCTGGACATGTTCTTCTTCTAGAACTGGTAGAGCACTGGAGAGCAAGCCCAGTTGTACAAGAACTTTTCAAGACCTCAATTGCATCCCACCCTCTAACATTCAATTGGCCAAAGCAAGTCATATAGGCAACCCAAAGTCGAAGTGCAGAGAAGACTCCTTTGCCCAAGGAGGTGGGGAGTGAGGGCAGGTATTCCTAAGCAATGATTAGTCCCAATGTGTGATCACCAGGGGGTGACTGTGTTCAGATTCCCACCTCATTCCAACCTACTGTACTGCCCTGGTTTCTGGTTTCAGTTCCAGTCACTAAGATGGATATTTATTAAGTATCCATGAGGGGCAGAGAAGGTAAACTCACATTTTCTGAGCGCTTAGTAGGGGTCAGGCCCTGTGTTTTGTACTGTGCATTTTGTACTGTACTGTACCATCTATCATCTATATCCAGCCACTCCTACGAAGTTAAATAGTTATCCTCAGTTTTAGTGAAGAAACATTCTCTAAGTGTGTCATCATCCTCCAGGCACTCTCTTGGATATCTTAGGAGGGTACAAAATTGAATAAACAAAACAAGTCCACCTACCCTCATGGAGATTACTGTTCTCTATATTACAGATGATCTGCTTTAAGTAAAATTCCTAATTTTATATATTCTTAATCATACAAGCCTTGGCTGCCAGAACACTGTCTCTAATGCATAGTCCTGAGATGAATCTTCAAAATACTTAAAAACATCTGACAGATAGTAGGCTGCTCATCCTAATGACTTAGTTATAATATTTATTCCTTGTCCAAACTGGAAGAAACTAAGAGACTTCTTATTGAGGATGAGGTATACTGAAACCTTCTATCTGCTTCCTGGCTATCATCAAATTACTTTATCTAAGAAGGCAATATGAGAGAATGGAATGGCCATCACCTATCTACTGATTATATTATTTTGCTGCATAACAGATAACCACAAAGTCTCACAGGCACACAACAATAAGCATTTAAGCTTATGTATATTGGGTAGACATTGGAACTATGAATATTGGTTGGCCTCAATTTTCTCATTAGAGGAGTGAAACTAATAACACCTATCTTGCAGCTTTAGTGTGAATATTTGCTGGAATACACTAATTCAATGTTCTTTGGTTCTGGCCTACCAGATATTTATAGGTTTTCCCCTTTATTTCCAAAAAAATTTGATCAGCAATTACCTATAAGTCCCTTCAACAGACTTTTCAGAACAAAAGAAATAATGCAACAACTTGACTCATGTTGCTTTGTGGAGTCTTTATTTTGTTAAAAATACATATGTGACACCCATACAATGAATGCTTGATTTGTGAGAGTGGGTTGGAAAGGTGGGAGTGCATTGGAGGAAATGGAACAGAGCTAATAAGTTCCCATCTGTGATTTGACCTGCTCTCTGCCTGACTAGCTGCATATTCATGTCAATTTTCTCCCAGTTACCCAAGGCAAGAAATGAAGAGGAAAGATCTTTAATCATTTTTTTATTCTAATTGAAACATTTTCCTTGCAAGTGTAGAGAGAACAGGTGCCTAACGAGCCCACATGATGATTCACAAGGTAGTAGATATCACCACAGATATAATTAAACTGGGAGATCAATGAAAATTTCCTTTTTGGACTACTGCCAGGTCTGCTCAGACTGGGATCCAGCTAGCTGTATTTATGCACAGTGATATCCAGAAGTGTGTACTCACACAGGTGTGTCCCGCAATATTGTATCATGATAAATTAAACAGACACCAACTCACACATTGAGGATGACTTATTCTGAAAAACACCGCCACTTCTATGTACAGTTAATGATCTGGGGTTGCAAATATCATCTGTCAGAAAGGCAGAGAATTGCTGCATCTTCTAGTCTCACTGTCCTTTTTCCTTTATTATGTTTTTCATTTTGGTCTATAAAAAACAACCACATAAATAAGCACTGGCCTAGAGGATCAAGACCTGAAAGAAAGGGAGGAAGTGGGGAGAAAAGGGAGGAAAGGAGTCACCAGGGAAATGAAGCATTGCAAATATGTGGCCTCGTCTTTGGAGCTCCAGAAAATTGCATTGCATTTATGCCAGAATGTCTAGCCTTTCTGGCTCTCAGGACTCTCAGCCTCTCTCAGCCTCTAAATAAGCCTGTAATCATTTTGAGGGTCCAGGGTTCTTCTGATAAAGGAAGCAAAGAAAGAACTTAGGGGAAAAGGTTGGTATTTGAGATTAGTAACAATGCAAATTTTGCAGGCCTGATAGAATTTTCATAGCCATGTATTTATTTTATTTTTTTTTGAAATTTACTTGCAGACATGAAAGAACAAAACAAAACAACCCAATGGTTCTTTTCATTTGCTTTGTAACAAGATTATAATTGAAGAAGAATCACACTTTGAATTAGATACCATCTTAGTCAGCTCAAGCTTCTATAACAAAATGCCAAAAGGGTAGCTTAAGCAACAGATATTTATTTCTCACTATCTGGCATCTGGCAATTCTGAGGTCAAAGTCCTGGCGATTTATTTGTCTACTGAGAACACTTTTCCTGGCTTGTAGATGGCTACTTTCTTCCTGTATCCTCACATGACAGAGAGATGCAGCTCTGGTGTCTTATCTTCTTCTTATTAGTACACTAATCCCATCATGGTGATCTCACCAAAACCTAATAACCTCTCAAAGACCCCACCTCAAAATACCATCACATTGGAGGTTTGGGCTTCAACCTATGAATTTGGAGAGGACACAAACATTTAGTTCTTTTGTGATCAGATACCAAAGACATTGTGGTCAGTTCCATAAAACAGAGGTGAGCTAGATGCCTAAAATTCATAGGAAGATAAGTGCTTTGCATGTATTTTAGTTAAGAAGACAATAGAAACTATAGTCCAAATATTGCCCACTTACATTTTGCAAAAGAAAAGACTGTAGGAGAGTTACAAAAATATATAAATTCTCATGTTAGATCCTCAAGGATAACTCTAGACCAACAAGTATGTTTTCATCAAGATAGGCTAATTATGTAATAATGTCAGAATTTGGTTTGACAGAACAAAGATTTGTTCTTATTCACAGAAGGATCCAGTCTCTTTCCAATATGAGGCTCTTCACCATCTCAGAGACCTTTAGAGTCTTTTGGAAAAGGTAGAAGATCACACATGAGGGATTTTATGGTCAGATCTGGAAATGCCCTATATTCCATTGGCCGGATCTCAGGCACACAGTGGCATCTAGGTGAAAGGGGGTTGGGGACTGTAGTCTCTCTGCTTTTATGCAGGAGGAACCCAGAACATTATTTCTGCTACACCCTCCAAATTCCACATGAAGAAAATAAGGCTCAGTAAGCTGATCTAATTTGTTTAGAATGAATCAATGACAGATGCAAAACTAAAACTTCTCTCACTTCATCTTCTTTCCTTATTTTCTGTTGTCTCCTAGGCATTTTGAAGTACAGCAGGACTTAAGGTTTCTGAAGGACAATCTATAACCATAAGGGAGAACCTTCTTAGAATCCAGTGTCATCCTTTTGTATACTTATCAGAGGATATGCCTAGTGAGAATTTAATAATTAATTGATTGATGTAATCCACTAAGAATTTTTTTTCAAATTTCTTAAAAAGTTCTTTGACTTCTGTAAAAGATCAAACATTCAGCAAGGATGGGGGCAGCATGATACTTCTCTTTGATCCTTCATAATATCTAATTGTGTAAGGCCATTGCTTAATTAGTGTGGTCATTGCTTAAAAATATTTGTTGCTAGGCATGGTAATATTGAGTCTTAAAAAGCCTTCTATGTAAAAACAATAAGAGAAAGACCAATAACTTTCTTATAAAAGGGTAGAAAATAATTCCACGTAGCCATTAAATACTTATGAGAACCTAACACATGTCTAGAATAATTCTCAGAGCTCGGAATATGGTGGAGAAGGAAACAGTGTTTGCTGGAATCTCAGGTGATACCTGTAGCCTGAAGTCAAGGTTCTCTAATGTCTGTATAATGCATGGGCATGTTTGCTGATTCTCTTTTACCCCCTTTTGGTTATCTGTAAAAACGAGATTACAGCAGTAATCTGATACTTCTCTGAGTTATTAGGCAAATGGTCATAGAGCAAGTGAAAATAGAAAATGATAGGAAATAAAAGACCCAGTGAAAAACTTGAAAGGAGGCAGATTAATGGGGCATGTGTATGGAAGGCAATCCAACTGACTTCAATAGGTCATCACCATTAGTCCTTTCTTTAGAAAGACTTTATCTTTGGACTGCTACTTCTGGAAATAAGATGGCAATGATGTAAAATTCAGGACAGCACCCAAGAAAGGGTTTCAGAGAGCCATTTTCATATGAGTTCATCAAGATCTAAGTCATTACAATGAAGCACTAACAGAATTTATGACAATGAGATCATTATGAAGGATTCCAAAAAATTCAATTAACTAACCACTATGACCTCATCTCTCACTATTGCCTCAAACCTCAACTGGAGACAAATGTCTATACCTTTAGGCACAACTAATTTTTTTCTTTGTAAAAAATTATTTATTTGTGTGTGGAAAGCCTCAGTATTCCCCAAACTTGTCACTCTAAGAATGAAGAACATTCAAATGTCTACTTCTCAGGCTATTATTAACCTAACTTCTAATTGTTATTCCTTTTGCAAAATTATCATGTCAGAGACTTAATTCACTAAAGCTCTTAACCAGTTCCCAATGTAAGCACCAGTCTTCCCTGATATCTCTGTTTTCCTGGACTGTGGTTTTTGTGTTTTCAATATATCTTTTATCTCCTTTTAGACAGCACACTCCTTAAGAATAGAGGCTGTATCTTACTGAACTCTATATCTCACGTGTCTTCCCCAGAAGTGACTTCATAGGACACGCTCAGTAAATGTTTGAGAATGAGTGAGTGTAGTTTTCCAGTTCGAGAATAAGAGCAGTGTGTTTGCATATATGCTTTTCTATGTTCAGCAACACTTTGAAGAAATGGTCATATGCCTGATTAGGGGTCAACAAACTTTTTCTATAAAAGGGCCAAATAATGACTATTTTAAGGTTTGTGAGTCTTGTGGAAATTGCTACTGTACCACAATAGCAACCACAGACAATATGTAAACAAATGGTCATGGCTGTATTCCCAGATCATTTTTTTAATGAAAACTAAATTTGCATTTCATATATTTTTTTCTTATCAAACAGTATTTTAATTTTGATTTTTTTCAACCATTTAAAAATATAAATACTATTCTTGGCTTCACAGGACATACAAAATCATGTGGCAGGCCATTGGGACCAGGGATCACACTTAGTGGATTCCCACACTAGATACTGGTAGTGGTTTACTAATGAGATGAAGCTGATTTCTGAAATCTTCAATTCCCTTTCCTTAGCCAATTCACAGGTGCTTTAGTTGGTCTAATTCCTAAGAGAAGAATTATTATTTTATCTGACTGCTATCTTCAAGGACACTCTGATGAATTAAGGTTAAGCAGTTCTTGGGCAAGATACACTACCAAAGGATAAGAGAGTTATGATTAAAGTATTAAAATAGAAAAATAAAATATAATTCATGATTTATGGTGAAACATCTTGATACCTCTAGGAATCAATAACCATATTACCATTCTTGTTTATCACTTTCACAAAGCAATATTTCCTAATATGAAATATATGCCAGACCACATACACAGGTCAAATTGAATATGCACCCAAAATTCTAGTAATATTGTGAGCTATGTATGAAAAGTAAGTACATTTGTTTGTATGCTTTTAAAAACATGTTTAGATTTTTAAATATACCATTGGCATTTATAATAAAATGTACCACTTTGATGATAATTTTTCTCCAAAAAACATACACAGAAAAATACGGTCAGTAGTTCAATGAAAGCAAATATAAGTAACAATAATATTTAAAAATCAGAACATAGCATCATTACTTTAAGGAATTTGGCTCCTAATTTTCCCCACACCTGTTAGTTGAATACATGAGGGAACCAGACTATCGTTTAGCAGCTGCCATTTCAGAGAATAAGACTGTACAAGAGGGTTGGTTTACAGGTAAAATATATTCTAGTTCTTGTCCAAAGCTACTCTCCTCAACCCCTAATTTTAGTGCCTAAAAGCCTAGACTTTGGAGTCAAATAGTCCTGGGTTCAAATCCTGACTTTATCACCTATTAGCTGTGTGATTTGAAGCAAGCGACTTAACCTCTCTAAGCTTCAATTTCTTCATTTAAAAAACATAAATGTTAATCATGATTGTGGGTACAAGTGTATTGTAGCTTCTGTATATTGATAGTAAGCATCCATTAAATAGCAGGTATACTATTATTTCTACATTTATCATTAGAAAAAGTAGGATTCTTTGTGCAGTGAGTTAGCAAACTTCATAGAAATGTAATGTAATTTTAAATATATGTCAGCATTGAAATTTTGAGAGACACATTCAATTTCCCAAGTTTGGGAGAGGGTAATAATATACCTGTCTCTGTGTTGGATCTGCTTATACATTGGAACCCTCATGCTTTGGTTTCCTCATTGGCTATTTTCCTATTGTTCTGGAGGTTCTGGGGATTGTCCCTGGAATTTTCATTGCATTTGTACATCTTAGTTTTACCTCATATTTTAAAACTCTTTTTAATTCTATTTTTTATTCTTATTTTCCTCTAATTTCTCTTCTGCTTATTTTATGGGTACACTATAATTTATCAAAATCTTATTTAAAACTTCTGCTTTCAAATTATTTTTATTTAGACCTTGCACATGTGCCTAACTTAAGTCAATATGCTGAGTAAACCAGTGGATTGACAGTTGCAAATCCTTGTCCCATTAACAATGTTAAAGATACAAACCCAGGGTACCTAAAGGCCATGTCAGGGAAAAATGAGGGTTCATTTATAGACTGGTAAGTACTCAAGGCCACAGAGTGTGACAGAAAAGGTATAGATTAGGAATAGGAGAACCTGGGCCTGGGTGTCTTCTCAATCAGCACAGGCTATTAGAATCTCAACAAGTCATTCGGTCTCTCCAAATTCAGTGTATTTGTCAATAAAATGGGAATAATTAGAATACTTATCTCATGTGGTTTAATATAAATAACATAATTGATATAATAACCACTTTGTAAGCTATAAATTTCCATGCATACTGCTATAGGGATATAATGATGATGATGATGATGATTCACCCCATAGTTGTATGTGTCCACAAGGACTCCAATTAGGGAATAAATAATTTGTGGTGCTAAGAATCAAGTTCCACCTTTGACACTAACCAGGTGTCTAGCTCTGGGCAAATCATTCCTTTATTTAAGTATTAATTTCTGTATCTATAGAATAAATTAGATACTCATCAATGTCCCTTTTAGTCATAAAAGTTTAGGGTTTCACATGTACCAGGAAAAAGGCATGGATAGACAGTCTGGTTGGAGTCTTACAAAACAGGATTTGTGAATATGTGATCCTGATTTCAATGGGGACACTGTAAGTGTAGAAGCCTAAAGATAGCATGAAATAAGGGACTCCAAAGGAGATTCACTAGATAACAAAATGCACAACTGGCTCAGAGGAATGTTGCTTCACACAAAGCCCGCATAGTTCCAAAGCTGACAAGACATTGTACTACAGCCAAAGCAACTGAAGGAATAGAAAGATAGTGTTGACCGTCACCTTGTCTGAAGTGTGAGCACTGGCCCAGGTATCTTCCACATAAGTAAGAAGGGAGAGAAGCAAAGAAGATTCAGACATTCCAGCCTCCTGGATGGGCCTTATGCCTCATCTCTTTTCTTTCTAGTCCATCCCCCATAATACCACCAGAGGGACCCCACACTCAAATATGGTCCTCCCCAATCCAGATTAAAAACCTCTAATTTCTTCCATGAAAAAAATGCTCAATATTCCTAATAATAATGAAAATGTAAATCAAAATCGCAATGACATATTACCTTACTTCTGTTAGAATGGCTATTACGAAAACAAAAAAAGGTAACAAGAATTGGCAAGGATGTGGAAAAATTAGAATCTTTGTGCAGTGTTGGGAATGCAAACTGGAGTAGACACTATGGAAAACAATGTGGAGTCCCCCATTTTTCTGCCTAGTGAAATCTGTACTTCCTTGCTTATAGGGTCCTTGACTATATATGGGGTCTACTCTGACTGTTCAGCCTCATGTGCAACTTCAGTTCCCCCAAAAACAAACCAGTCTGACCTTATCATCTTTGTTTTCTTCATAGCTCAGTGCCTTTGTACATGCTGTTCCTCTGTGAGGAATATCATTGTATAATTCTCTATTTTGAGAATTCTTTTCTTTTTGAACAAAGATCAAATATTACTTTCATTGTCACATATTATGGCATGCATCACAAAGTTTTACTTAAGAAGGTGGTTACATGTCTGTTTTTCTACTAGCATATGGACTTCTAGAGATGAGCCCATGCTTTGTTGCGGTAGTAGGTGCTCCATTAATTAAAATCTGGTAGAGTTTACAAAGGGTTAGCTGAAATGATCCAAAGAATAGCGGCATCTCTGAAAAGAACAGGTATAAGAACTGGGCTCTTTTGAATATAAGCAGACAAAACCTAAGAAGGGACAAATTTGGATTCAATAAAATTATAAAGTGAATAAGACAGGTAGGAAAATTTTCCCAATTAAATGATTTATTCAATAAATATTTAGTAAATGTATTTTATGTACCAGGTGCTAAAGATACAAGAGCAAACAAGGCTGACTTAGCATGTTTCATCAACTAAAATGCCAGTATTCCTAATTTGTGTTGGTTAACAGAGAAAGGGCTCAATAAGAGGTGGACAAATCAGCCAAGGCCTTACACATTAGAGTAAGAACTTCATTGTTACTATAAGAGCAATGAGAAACCTTTGCTTTTAAGGTTTTAAGCAGGGAAATAAAGCAATTCAACATTCTGAGGAGGTCACACTGGCTTTTCTGTGGAGAATAGATCATGCATGTATAGGGATACCAGTTAGCAGGCCAGTACATCAGACTATGTCCTAGGAACCAGAATCCACTTGAGTGCAGTTAAAATACAGATTTGTGGACTCCACTCCTAGAGTTTCTGATTCTGTTGGTCTGATGATGATGGAAGTAGAGGTTGGGTGGAGAATTTGCATTTCTAATAAGTTCCCAGTGATGCTGACACTGCTATCTGGAGATTGCACTCTGAGAACCACTGACCTCTACTACAGTAATAGAGCGGGTAATAAAGTTGGAACTAATGAACTGATTTTTAAATATCATCTGAGATAAGATTAAGAAGACATGCTAATTTACCAATACTAGGAAATATTAAAATAAGGAATATTCCTATGAAATGTAAATGATAGAAAATACTAGGAAATTCTAGGAAAAGGAATATTGGTCATATGAAATTTAAATGAAGTTTTTTGTTTTTAAAGCAAAAAAACCATTCTTCACATAGCAAGCAGTATATGTATAAATATTATTTACTACCCCTCACCCCACCCCCCGACACACATACCAATAAGTAAAAGTAAATGGTTTCTCAAAATGATTGAAGAAATCATGTATTACAGCAATGGTCCCCAATCAGTGCTCCTATCAGAATCTAATACCTGATGATCCGAGCTGGAGCTGAGGCAGTGATGCTAGCTTTGGGGAGTGGTTGTAAATATAGATAAAGCTTTGCCTACTTGCCAGCCACTCACTTCCTGCTGTGCAGCCCGTTTCTAACAGTCCATAGACTAGTACTAGTCCATGGCCTGGGAGTTGGGAATCCCTGTATTATAAGATAAAAAGTAGTTCCTATAAGTTTAGGGTCTTGTGAACAATTAAGATTGAATAAGAGAAGGTGGCTATGCTTTTGCATTGTCAGGCCCTTAGGGTATCAGATGAAAAAATGGAATGGGGTGAACAGGCATTGGGGGATACCCAACGTAATTCCTTTCAGAATTCTCAGAAACACAGCCCCTCATTCATCCAGGTTAGTTCTTCTGCTGTAACAGCTTATGATGTGAATGAACTCCTCACCTTAGCACTGCTCTCCTAACACATGAGCTTCAGAAGCCCACTTTAAACAAACAAACAAACAAACAAACAAATAAACTATACGTGCCGGTGCCTTGGAGACTCTGCCCAGGTTCTGTCAGTCTCCTGCTCTATCTTGCTATTCCCAATTTCTGTCCTATTAGCCACTTTACTTCTGCCTCTTCGTCCAGCTCTGTTATGAGCTGAATCATATCCCTCAGAAATTTATATAGTGAAGTTCTAAGTGCCCACAGTACCTCAGTATGTATTTGTGTTTGAAAATAAAGTCACTGTAGATATAATTAGTTAAATTAAGATTAGAGAGGTTCCTAAACTAACCTGACTGATATCATTATGAAAAAGGGAAATTTAGACACAGAGACGTGTACACAGGAAGAACATCATGTAAAGATGAAGGCAAAACTTGGGTGATGTTTCTGTGCCAAAAATTGCTAGCAAACCATCAGAAGCTAGGAGAGAGGGATGAAATAGATTCTTCCTCACAGTTCTTAGAAGGAATCAACCCTGATAATGCCTTGATTTTGGACTTCTAGCCTTCAGGACTGTATCACCACTCAGTGTGTGATACTTTGTTATAGCAGCTTGAGTAAACTAATACAAACTACTTTCAGTTGTTGCCTCATTTGTACTGTTTACTTACCTCTTAACTGTGCCTTCTTTGTTTCTCAGATCTGCCTCCCTTTTGTGCTATGTAGTCAGTGGGCCAACAGTGACCCTTTCACAGTACAGACCAGGCCTCCCGAGACCTCAGTCAATGCATAATATTCCAGATCCCCTCCTTTCCAGATATGGGATGCTGTCACTCTCCTTCAATAGGCAATCACCTCAAGAGTCTTTTTTATATTTTGTCTTTAATTTTTGTGTTCTTTCAATGATCACAATGCCTAAAACATAGCCAGTGTGTTTGTTGAATGAGTAAGAAAATTAATGAGCTAATCATTCTTTATTTTTCTCTTTAGTAAACAAAAAAACTCAAGGGCTTTTGACCTTCATGCTAGTGTCTTTTTGTCAATACAATGAGTGGTTTATTTGGGAAGCATCTGTTTTTGGATCACATTACTCAGTAAATGTGTATTCTTAATGAAGGTGATCAGTGCAGATCAAGCTGACATCAACACTAAAGATATGGAGGATTGCTTTGGTGTGCAAATGGAAGCGGTTTGGTGCCGGGGGATAATGAATACATGAGAATTAGGACTGCATTATTAAACTGAGGGGATGAAGCTTGTCATTAGTTCCCATTGCTTCTTGGAGTTATTGTTAATAGCTGTTTGAGTGAGGAGACAAGAACATGTGGAAAAGATGATGTGAAGAAACAAATGTGTAGATAACGTCTGCTCACTGAGATATGTGGTATTTGGGATTGATCATCCTGTAGTTTTCACTGAGAGGTTAGTGATTTTGAACTGATCTGTTTTCCCCAACTCAATCAGAGGTGCAAGCAGCTGACAACTCTGCAGATTCTTCCTGGAGTGTATACCAGACTTTGATTTCCAATGTAATGTAAAGTTCACTTGCCACATTTTAGTGCCAGACTACAAAGAATAATGATTTCTGTTTATCCAGGGAGGGATTGTTCATGGAAAAGATGGTAGTAAAATTATCATTCAAACCAAAGCAGCTTTGAGAGACAAAGAGACACCATTACTATTTAAGCTGGGACAACAGGCATAGTTTGGGTTAATTCTGGGCAAATGAGAGAGCACCATCATCATGCTGATGGACCAGCCAAAGCACTATTAAAATTCAGCCAAACTCCACCTTGAGTTGTTTCAATTAGTGTTAACTAAGTATTTAATCAGTAACCATTAACTTCTGCTAGAGACTACTCTCATCTTTCTAGAATTTCATTCACAATAAAAACTTGCTCTCTGAAAATTTAACATAATATTAGGGTCCATGTTGTTTTATAAAATGTTCCAAATTTTTCAAAATTATTTTTAGTTTTTTTAACTTAAAAAAAGTGAATCATAAAGCTTGTGCTACCATTCCTTAACCATTCACTGTGAATAATTTTAAAAAATAGGTACAAAGAGACAAAATGATAAATAAGCAAGTAATAAGAAAAATTAAACCACTCATTAATGAATATCCAAAATATAACTCCAAAAGAGTAGAATTTCATTAGAGGCACATGAATTCATGGAAGTGGTAAAGTGGTAAAACACATGGCACTTGGAACAAGACATCTTGAACTGAATCCAAATTTGGCCCTTTCTGAATGTGTGACAGTAGGAAAGTTGTTTTGCATCTCTGAATCACAATTTTCCTGTCTGTGGAATGGGACTAATATATATAGGATTTTTGTGAGGATTGAATAAAATAATAAGACTATAAGGCCTGGCATAAATGCTCAATTAATGGTAGCCACTATTACTAAGTCATATATGCTCTAATTACTACCAATCATTTAGGCCAGCTGTGATCATTTTAAAATAATACTTTAATAGAATTGTTCTGGTGCATTTCCTAGAATTTATTATACCTCTCCCCCACCTCATGCTGGAGTTTATTCATTTGTTTGTTCATTTGTATTAAAAGTTGAAAGATAAAAATATTTATCATAAAATGTGCCTTGTTGCCTATGATATATCTTTTGGCTTGAACATAGTGAGACTAATTATCTTTGGAAAATATATCAAAGCAAAGACTTGTTGGACCTTAGTTAAAAGAAAAATCAGGAAATGAATCTTCCAAATAACCATTACAGACATAAAGGTATTTGTTTCAAGCCATAGCATACATGAAGGAAACAAAATCTTGAGCTATTGGTTTTTATGACCTGAAGTCTTCAGCATGGGTCTTCACCATGAAACTCACTAATGTTCAATAATATTCTGGAAGCCTGCCTACTATTGCTCATGAATGAAAAGTAGTAGTGCCACCTGTAGGTAAGGTGCATAATGACATAATAACTAATTTTTAATAGTTTTTATGTATCTGTCCAAAGGGGATTCTTTCTCAACTGAGATTCTGATCAAGAAAAGACTGTTCACACTACCAAGAGTGGAACATGCGTCACACTATAATGCTACAGAAACTGTAAATAGAAAAGCCCAATCATTTGGTGGCTCCATGAGGTACTGCAGTATGTGACAAGAAGCAGGTTGCCTGAAGACGGCCAAGCCCTGAGAAGAGTGGAATGATCCATGGTAGGTGAAAAGAATAAGTGCAGGAGCTCTTGAGAAGTGTATGTATGTGTATGTGTGTGGAGCGGGGGTGGGGGGCGGCATGTAGAACCTTGGGCAGAACCAAAGACAAAAGCAGTGGGTAGGAAGAGAGAAGATAATGCAGGGCTGCTTGCAGTGGAAATGGCCCATGATGAGGGATGTGGCTGCAGCTGTTGTGGGGAAAGGGTGAATGGAGAATGCCACTCTGAGTATTTCCAAGAGTGCATAGATGCTACAAAATCACCAACATCCTTGTAGAAAGACTAATACATCATTAGAGACAAAAAGGAACTGACAGAAACTTAGAAAATCTGAGTGAACAGTTAGCCCTTTGCAGATCTTCTTAAAATCAATATTGCAACAATGGAATAAATCATGGTTTATATAAATGTAGCAGATATTACTCCACAAAACTCAAAATAAATGTTTTATTATTTTTCTAAATCAAACAAAATCAAGATCTGGGCCTCACCCACCAATGTTAGCAACACAGCCCAATATCAGCTACCTTTCAGGAGCCCCTGTCAACTCTCTTGAGCTTATACTGGAGCCACAAGGTCTGCACAGTCAATGTAATCAGGTAAAGTCAGAGGTCCTTAGTCCTTCTGGCAGCTGTTCCTCCTGTTCCTTGTTCAGGCCTGTGCATTCCTTTTCTAAGTGGTTGGCCCTGCCTGTCCCTGTGGAACAAGGCCATGCAGAACTACCACAGGAGGAAAGCCACCACCACCTAGGAATGCCTGCTTTGGATCTTTGGGTTAGAAAAATAAACTTCCATTGTACTTGAGCCATCACAAATTCTTTTTTTTTGCTGCCATTGTTGCAATAGTTAGTCTACTCTAATTAACACAAACATTCTTACACTATTCTATGGTTCAAGTTCTGTCTTATATGACAGATCATTCCAAGAGTAAAAGTGGGAGAACTAGTAATTCATCTGTATTTCATAAAGCTAGTCGGTAGAAAAAAGTTGTGAAAAAATAACTCTAAGTGTACTACCAGAGCTATAAAACACAGTCAGTATAACAAAGCACAGAGATTTAGTATTAAGTGTTCGAGGTGGAGAAACAGCTTCAGAGGGCGGCTGTTTCTCAAAGGACAGAGATGCATAGAACTCTGTCCAGGATTAGCAAGTAGAGTGGATAGCTAGGCCTTTGAAGATCTCCTTGGAAATCCATGAACAAAGATATGGTATTTATAGTGTACTTTGAACCTTTGAAGAAGTGAAGACTAAGAACTTTCTGAAAATAGAAATACATAAGGGATCTACTAGAGGTGACCTATCCTAGTAGAGATATTATGTGATGAATCATGAACTGTATTTCATCAGTAGAACCTGGAAGAAAAAGGTGGACTGGACCAGAACAGAGATTATTTCACAAGGCACATCAGCAAAAATGCTTTTGATTACTTTGTTAATAAAAAGTAAAACTTGGAACTTGGATCAGACCCCATTGTATATTTAGAGTGTTTATATAAATTTATACCTAAACTAATTACATACAGTAAAACATATATAGTCCTCATTCCATAGTTTAGTATCAATAGCTTCCAAAAATACTTCTGTCATTCTCATAAAGTCTCGAGCTCATTAACTCATGCAGGTATTACTGCGTATGGATTTCTAGGCTAAGAGAATTCTGACCATGTTAGCGAAGACACTAGTGCCCCAAGAGGACAATACGAAGCATCCTCTTCTGATGAAATGTATATTAACTAAATTTATTTCTATCTGGGCATCCTGAACTTTACAGTGCTGTTTAATTATTCATTCAAATGTAAAATTGTAATATTTCAGAATTTGGACAAATAAGATTTTTAAAAAATAGCGTAAGCAAAGCTGAGAATTTGGCTCCAGATATTTATTATTATTATTATCATTATTATTGATATTCAAGGTACACTTGGAATTCACAATCATTTCCCTAAAGCAGCAATCAAGTTATTTTTATTTGAAAAGAACTGTGAATGATAGAACTGGGTATAATGAGGAAATGCTTTTATTTCCATCATTATATTATTCACCACTGTATCACTGGGGCCTGATTAGTGATCTGGCACATGGTAGGAGTACAGTAATTATTTGCTGAATAAGTGATGGAAAGAAAAAATGAATGAAGCAAGAAGAAAGATTCAGACTGAAAAAGAATGTGAGTCTTATTTATAACAATCATACCAAATTCTGTTGTACAAAAGTAGAATAAGGGCATGTCAAATGTCTCCAGGGGCTAAATTCTGGAACATAAGAACATTTCATTACACAGACCTTGTATAACCTCTGCCCAGTCTGAGGCTGTTCTGGCTGGCTGGAGCCCTCACTGCCTTTTTATATTGTTGTTTTTTTAATTAAGTGGTTAGGTTAGTTCCTAGGTTAATAATATTAATGACATTCTGAGTCTTGATTTTTCTTCATTTTTAATCAGAAGTAGAGACATGTCTTTTTAATAGTTTTAATGATTTCTAATTTTAGAAATGGTTATGAAATCAAATAGTCTGCATTTTAAATGGAACTACAGGTATTAAAATCGGGTAACTTTTCTGTTTTAGAAATATACTAGTTTTCAGTAGAACACCAAATATGCATAAGATTTATATCTCCATGTACAATTTTTATTCATTTACTTTCACAAAAATGAGATAGATTGGATGTCTTACTCTATTAACCTTTTATAAGCAGACTCTGCTTCTTAGCTCTCAGAGGAATTTAAAGTATTGTTAACTCACAAATCAACAGTGTGATTATCAAGCTTCTTGAATCCAATCACCAAATGCATTGACTTCAAGTAAATAGCAAAATTTCATGGTGTTTCTAGCCTAATGTGTCACAATTCAGATTGCAATAATTAGTGCTCAGTGAAAAAAAGTATTTATCAAATCAATATACTTACTTTTGTTCATTGATAACTGAGCCTGGTTGTTCAAAGTCATTGATTACCTCAAGAACAGCTATTAAAAGAAAGAGGCCAATAAACTGACTGATATATTTTACTTTAATAAAAAGAAGCTCGGCTAAAGTGAATAGTTGTTTCAAAGCAATAAGTCAGTGTCTGAAAGAGCACATCAATCATTTCCCAAAGCAGACCTCCTCAGCTAGATTGACCTGTTCAGCCTATAAAGGTTTCTTCCAATTCCATTCTTCTGGGATTTGTGGCAAACGACAGACTAGAGGAGGAAATATTTGATCTCTTATTGCAGTAGTGTGCTAGGTTTGGTATATTGACACTCTTGGTATCAATCAACACTTCTGTGATCTCTAATGTTTTAGATACCTCTATTTGCCCTCATGTACTCCTCCCAGCCCCCACCAATGATAGTCATCAGTCCCTTTTAAGAAGGACTAGGGGAATTGTCGTCATTTACACTTGCAGTTGTTGCTGCATCCTCCCTTTAAGGGTCCCAGTCTTTTCATGAGGGAGTTTTCCAGTGAGAAAGATGACTTAAGTTTAGAGATTGGACAGTGGATTCTTGATTTTCATTGGACCAATTTTCCTCAGCTTCCTGATCATCAATCCTTGATTTCTATCGATGCTACAGATAAGTCCAGCTCCAAAAGCCCTCATCTCATACCAGTTCTTTTTGGTTGGGTTCCCTAGGAAGCAAATTCTAAAGAGCAGTTTGGGTATTTATTTAGGAATGGGATCATTGTCTGTGAAAGGGAGTGGAAGGAAGCAGGAGTGGGATGAGGAAGAAGAGGAGGAGCAATAGAGGCTGTCAGAGGACTCCACAGTATATCACAAGGGATTCTAGAGCAGAATCTCTAGAAGATTCTAGAGTAGGTGATTCTATGGGAATGATGGTGAGAGAAGTAGTATTGAACAAGAGAGAGTAAACAGAATTCTTAAGGAAACTGGGTAAATTGGGAGCTTAGCTAACAAAAGCCTAGAATCTAAGGGCAGGCTAGACCCATACGGAACCAAGGAATTTCTAGGTAAGGCTAACTTAAAAAGCACAACTAGATTCTGCATTTATTCTATTATTTTAAATTAGAATTTGGATTTTGTTGGAGTCAGGATAACTAGCTATTAACTTTAGGTGAACAGATAAAACAATAACAACTTATCAGAAAGTAGCCCAAAGTTTTTGTCTTCTCCACAACATATATAGGGTCCAGTTGGACTTCAGACCAAGTGACAAAAGCTATTGTAAATACCTAGAGACAATTCAAATGGATGATGGTAAAGAGAAAGATAAAGTGGTGACTGAGATGAATAGAAATATCCTCTTCCAAATGTTTCAAACCACTTTTTTATATCAGGACTTTCATTCATATGGTATTTGTTTTTGTGTATGGCATGAGGGAGGAATATATATTTTTTTCATATGGATAACTAGTTGTTTCAGCACTGTTTATTGAATACATATTTTTTTTCCCATTGGTCTCAACTGCCACTGTTGTTAAGGGCTGATATGTAAGTGAATCTGTGTTCTCTTTTCTATTACTAATTGATTTTATAAAATGTATTATTAAATGTAAAATCTGTAAAAATATACATATATAGGTATAAATAATAATATCCCAAACATCATACAGCTTCATTTCTATAGGTGTATATTACTCTCTAATTCTAATTGACTGTTTACAAAATGTTTTTACCTCTCCATATTTATTTCAATCATAGCATAGAAAGGCTGGAAGATATTTTAGCTCAGCTCCTTATTACTCTCTCAATAAAGTAGGGAAACATACAGCAGTTAAAATGAATGACTTCTACTTGTGTCAACGTGGATTTTATAAAAACAAGATATAGTGAAAAAGGCAAGGGGCAAAGGATATGTAAAGTATGATATGTTTATGTTTTTATGAGTTATGTTTCCTTTAAATAACACTTTATATAACATTTTTATGAATGCTGTTTAATACTGGTTTTGTAGACACACATATATAACTAGGGTATACTTAAAAGTATTAGAAGGATTAGACCCCAATTTCAGACTAATGGACACTTCTAGGGAGGGAAGATGGTAAAAAGGGAGTAGGATTAGAGGAGAATGTAGCTTTAATCATTTTATCAATTATCTAGTGCTATATAACAAACCACCTCAAAATGGAATGCCTTGAAAACAACAACCATTAATTATTGGTCATAATTATGTAGATTGGCTATTGCCAGAATGATGAGAGTAACTAGGTCACATGCCTTTTATTCCCCAGCAAATTAGCCCATTCCTGTTTACATAGTATCTAAAAGGCTCAAAACTGGTATACATTGACAAAATCAAGTCACAAAGTCACATACTATCAGCTAAATTCATTACAAGTTCTGCCCAGATTCAAGGGATGGAGAAAAAGATTTTATACTCAATGGAAAGAAATGAAAAGTCCTATTGGATAGTGCATGCCTACAGAAAGGAGTGAGATATTTTGTATTTTTTATAATCAATTGGAGCCACATCTATAGCTTTATTTTTTAATCAAAAGAAAAAAATTGTCACAATTTTAAAATTCTAAGGGGTAGGTATATGGACACCTGTTTTTATACCTTCTATCTGTTTGAAATTGTTCGTAATTGATTATTGTAATAACATTTAAAATATGATTACATGATCATCTTTTTACATCAGAAATATTTTCTGGATTCTCATCAAATCAATGCAAAAATCCATAGTTACACACCTAAGATTCTCACTACCTGAGTTATTTAACACTGTACAGATAAAATCTGCAGCGTGTTGAGGACCTGGCTGAATTTCCATTTAAATAGCAACATTCAGTCTTCTGATTTGCTCCTGTTGTTCTAATTACTTACCTGGAGAAATTTCTCATTTTCTAACCTACCACATACCTCTCCTGTGACTGGTTACACCCTGGCTAAGGAAAACATCTGTAGACTGCATGATAATGATAGCAGAAATGATTGCATGGCTCTCTGTGAAGGTTTGTGCATGTGTCTGCAGACATGCTGATTGCTACAAAAGAAATAAAACACGATGTATAATAGGTATGAAAGATATTACCATTACTTCACTATCTACAGAGGGGTTTATTCACGACTAAATTTTAATCTCGGTGTAAAATCCTCAAATGTATTTCTCAGATTTCCCATTCTGCTATTAGGTTGTTTAAGGGAGACACAGGCTAATTCTAATAGTAGCTTAGGAAAAACATAATTATAAAGTTGCAAACACAATGCTGACCATACATCCTGAAGGCCAACAGAGTAATCTGCTATTTTGGATAATCCCTTTGTTTCTATGGGTAATTGAAAGGTTCCTCTTTCCACTATTAACCCCTTCAACTATGTATAGCTAAGAGCTTTTAATTTTTTATCCAACCTTAAATGAAATCTGCTATATCCAAGGAATACCAAGAATTAGGCTTTTCCCTGACACCTTTCCAGACCTCTGGGTCTCCCTATTCAGCCACTTGTGACAATCTGTCCCAGAAAATTGTAAAACCGTTTACTTTAATTTGTTCTAAAATGGAGGATTCAGTGCCTGTGCTGAGTTTGAGGGTGAAACTAGCATTTTACAAAGCTCAGCCCAGCAGTGGCTGCCCTTTGGGATTTGGGAGGTAGAGCAGCAAGTCACTCTGGAATTTAGAGCTTTATTACAAAGAAGTGCTAACTCTTCTGGTTCTGCTTATAAATGAAATAAAGGGGGAATTTGGCTCACCCATGAGCGCTTTAACCTTGTGCATGCTCAATATCCTTATGAAATGCAATATCTTATGATCCTTTAAATAACAAATGACCTTATTCCCTTTTATGGGGTCATTAAGGCTTCTAACAGTCCAGGTATAAATCCCAGCTACTATTGCACATCTTAATTTACTATTCATATGTGAATCTCTCTTTGGTTCTCAATTGCTATACAACAGCAACTGGCTCATCAAATTATCCCCATCTGAATGTGTCTGTTAAAGACATTGCAGTTTACATCTTAGGGTCCTAATTAAAGTCACAATACTTGATAAACCTTGAACAACTAGTAATTGGAAACTAACAATTAGTACCAGCCACCTTAGTTGAGATCAGCTCTACTGCTGGCTACATGACTAAGCAAAAGGAAATTAGTACACCAGAGATGGCCCATGTGCTAAATATGTATTAACATCCACTCCTGGGTTTTAGCCAAAGCAATGAAAAAAACTTGGCATCAAAATATTATTAGCTAAAAGTCTTTATATAGATATCCGTGACACGGAATAGATCAATCTGATATCCCTGTGGCTTTTCAGCCTTTATCATGCTCATTACTGTTTTCATCATCCTATCGCTGGGTATCTGTGGAGATGGTACTATAAGATTATCTCTTTGAGCTTCTTTTCTCAAAAACCTACAGCTTGATTTTTTTTTCTTAACAAAGCACAGGTCACATTGCCCTACTGTATTCTGCATATACGCCCCCTCTTTGTGCCCCTTATTGTCTACATCTTCAGAATACCTGAGGCTCAAGGCATGGCAGGAAGCACACAGATTGATTTGGTGAATGTAAGAGAAACTTGAAGAACTGAAGCCACTGTGCCATGTCTCCCAATTAGCCACCATGCTATTCTGAGACCACACATTTTGGAGGGCAGCTTGGGAGAGTATATTCTCATTCCCTGTCCTGGAGACTTGCTGATGGTTTCTTTTCTTTTTTTTTTTTTTTAACTGGAATAGTGTTAATACTGGCACTTTGCAATGGACAGTCGGAGAGAAAATCTTATAATGACCTTTCTGTTTTGTTGGTCAGCATTGCATCCCCACTTTCTTATTCTCATTCCATTGAATAGCTAATGGAATGGATATTGCTTGAAGGAGCCTCAGCAGACTTGATGAAGCATCCCAAACGCTTTTTCTCTAATTCGCTTACCTCATGATTTTCCAGGAGTTCTTGGCAATGGACGAAGCGTGATGTTTCAGCATTCTTCCCCTGAAAACACTGCTTCAGTTACCATGACAGATACAATTTAGAATGGTTTTGTAATCTTTATCATCCTTTTATTCACCCTTTCCCAGAAAGCCCACATGACCATTCCAAGGTATTCCAAGAAACTGATCACACAAATGAATGATAGGTAAGTTGAACCTGGCATTTGCTAGCACTTTATGTTCTTTTATAAAGTGAGCAAATATGTCTTAAAAAGTTTTTTGGGGGGGTTATTACACTTTCAATGCCTTACAAAATTGACCAAATAAATTTTTATAAAAGTAATTGGATCCAGACTCATTCCATGGCACGCTCTAGAATATGATTTAAGCTAGTCCTTACGTAGCACTTAGATTTATAACAAATAAGTTTCCTACTTATCTAATCATAGTGGACCAAACCCAGAAGGGAGTTGAGCCAAATATTACCCAACTCCAATTTACTGCAAACAAAAGATAATATGTTCTCTTTGTATAGAATAGATCTTTACTAGCTGAACTAGCCTCAAGATTGAAAAACTTTAAAAGCCATGATTAGTGTTAATGGCTAGAATGCTATGTAATTGGTTTTATGCACTGTGTTCATATTATTAATTTAATTAATGCTCCTAAGAACTATTTAAAGTTAGCTCCAAAATCAGAATTAAAATTATTCTGTAATTTGCTGTCAAGTAGAAGTTTAATGCTATAAATATATATTGGCCAATACACAGTATTCCAGAAAGCCAATGACTTTTCTTTTGGTACTTTTGGCCAGAAACTCATCAAAACTATCAAGTAGGTATATGGAACCCTCTCTCTTCTCTATTGCAAAGCTCTTTGCCTTCCTTGTAGACTCTCCCTTTTCCAGGACCTATCCTATGACATTAATTTAAATGAGGAACTCAGCTGGTTGAAAACCAATCCACTTTAAGAAGATTTATGATAACTGTAAATGTTACCTGTCACTCTATGGAGTCTTCTTGAGGATCCAGGAGCCATCAAGAGAGAAAAGAATGAAATTCTGATCATGTAGGTAGTATTAACAAGCAAAGAAAGACATCTTACAAAGACCTTGAAAATAAAAGAAGCATCAACAAGAGGAAAGAGATAGAGGGATAAATAGTAACCCATCCTTTGTCCATAAGGAAAGAATTTTGTCTCTTATCAATGGAAACTATAGAGGGTTGTCAGTCATTTATCTCATGGAAACTTTGAGCCTTGGGTTCATAGAACTTAGAGTTAATTTAGTACAAACATTTTTCTGACATATTAACCCTTCTTAGATAATTATTTAGTCTCTGCTTGAATTACTATAGGGACAAGGGATTCATTACTATCAGTTACAGCACATCTTATTATTGAACAGTTCTGATTGCTTATGTCAAATCAAAGTTGGCTCTTCAGTACTATCCTCTCATTGGTCTTGGATCTTCTCCCTAGAGGCATTCAGAAAATTTCTTCTTACTTATAAGCAGTTTACTTATCATTTCATATTGATTCCTAACCTCCTACTACTCTAATGGTAACAATTTTTCATTCTAATTTTAGAAAATAAAGAAAAATATCAGTCAAATACAACCAGATATAACTAGTGTCTTAAAAATTTTAGTATATATTTTCCAGTTTTTGTATCTTCATGTACATACTCTTTATATAAAAAATTAAGATTATAATATACATATTATTTAAAACCAGCTATTTTTGAGATTTTAAGTTATTAAAAACATATGTTTGCATTCTATACATTTTCTTCTATAGCATTATTTTTAATGGCTGAATCATATCTTTTTGTATTGTTGGCCATATTTTATTTACTCCATTTCTACTGCTAAGCATTGAGATGTCTGCTGATATAAAAACACAATTCAGATTTATTAATATATATGTGAATATCTGTTGACTGCTCATTCTATGCTAGCAATTGTGCAAAGTGCTGACTAAAAGAGAGTAAAACAATTTCAAAATGATCTCTGACCTCAAAGAGCTTATATCCTTGTAGGTTAATTTATAGTCATCTTATTGTTTTAGGTAACAGGTAATTTTACTTTTCTATAAGTGAATAACTGAGACAGGTGAACTGCACATTACACACTGGATCTGTCTTTGGCTATGAAGTAGCTATCCAGGAATATAACCTCTGTGTTTGAGCCTGTTTCCTCACACCCTCATCAATACTGAATTTTTATCATTAGGGTAAATCTTCCAAATGTGATGGGTTGCCTATAAAATAACATAGTTGTTTTAATGAAAATTTCTTTAATTTTTAATGATTTTCTGTTAAAACAAGCCACATTCAGAAACATTAATCACAAAATGCTTTTACTAGGATAAAATAAAAAATAGTGTCCTTTCATAAGCTAACAACATGGAAATCAAAGATGGAAAATACCTATGACCTCATTTCTTCTTTTCCTTGAACTAAGTCAAATTATTTGCTGCTCTTGAAATTACTGGTTTATTTCTTAGTGTTGCAAGGTGTTGAAAACTGAGTGTTTTCTTTTACACTTGATTTCTTCCACTGAATAGCCTTTGACCCCCACAAAAACAGGTTTTAATAGGGTTAATTTAGTTATTCAGTCTGTCACAGTGACTTAACTCCCAATTATCTTGTGGTGGTGTGTATTTGTCTCAACCTACAGATTATTTTAATGTAGCCGTGTTTAATAACATGTGGAGGGAGTATCTGTGTTTGGTTTTGTTTAACAGAGTAGCACATACTCAGTTTAACAGACACCATCATGAAACACAGAAGAGTGAGTTGGTCTTAGTGTGAGAACAGAGGCCAGAACAAGAGTTCAGGCCTCAGTTGACAGGATTTTTGGGGGGGCCTTGCTGTTGCCTTTCCCAAATCTGCTGTCCTTGCTGAGATGGAGTCATGGAGAGGTAGCTAGACACTGCTTCATTGCACTGCTTCACAGGTATATGACCCTCCAACAAATACTTAATGGCTTTCAGATGTGATAGATGCCCCAAACTGAGAACTGGATTCAGATTAAAGAAGACCCAGGCACACCAGTGCAGTTATGGTTTCTCCTTAGTCTGTAAGAAATTAGGCAGACTCAGCTCCTAGAGGTTTCTTCCTCCATTCTCCTGGTTCACTTGCCCTAACCTTTCTGCCATCTCTCTCTCTCCTTCTCTGACATGGTTAGGAAGTTCCATATTGGTAAACTAATGACATATTTGGTTCATCTTAGATGCCACTTTTCCACAAAGCTTCTTCTGGTCCTTTCTAATGAGTGTAATGGGACCCTCTTCTGAAGCTCCAAGGTAATAATAGCAGCAAACACTTCAATAGTATTTATTATGCTAGGCTCTCTTCCTCATCACAAACATCACCATCATCACGCATTTTTATGTTCTCTGTAACACCACTCTGAACACCTATGGGTAATAGATACTCATTGAGTGCTTATTGAATAGAAATGTTTTCTAAGTCTGTATAACTCCAAATATCCACTAGAAATTCATAGAGGTAAAAAAAATAAGGTTAAATCTCACTTGTGTTCTTGCTTCTGCCCTTTTGAAAGTATCCTTCTTCACCTGTTCTGCTGCCATGCGCTACATCATAACTCAATTCTGATCCCCATCAAAGCCCCTATACCTTCACTGTCACCTGTAAGAAGTCCATTCACTCTCAACACTTCCTGAGTTGGAAACTTTCTTGAAGAATTGAGAGATTTATGGCATGATATCAAATCCCAATTCACATAGCTTCTGTCAATTCCTTGGTTTCTATTTTTATTCATATTCTCTATATATAGCTACATCTATAAAGTAGAGATATAGATCAAATTTTTTTCTCTCCTTTTCTCTATCCTTCTTTCTGGCACTGGTCTTCTCACCCACTCATACCCTTGGAAAGCTCCAACAGTTATTATTTCAATGTTCTGACTGTAACTATAACAATAAGAACAGTAGCAGACTCCTTTTCTACATACATTCATCCTTTATTCCTACAACAATCCTGTAACACATACAAGGCAAGTCTCCATTTTGCAGGTGAGAAAACAAAGGTTATAACACATCTCAGTTACAATATACAGTATTCCACTTTGACAAGTTCACAGGCAATCTCTTCTATAAAGCCAGGGGCATTTATCACAATTAGAGGAAAGGAGATCACCTAAGGGAAGAGTTTAGTTGTGCAAGAAAAGGAGGGGGGTCCAAAATGGTGTCCTGAAAAATGCTGACATTTAGAAATCAGCTCTAAGAGAAACATACAATTTATTCTGAGGTAGAGTGGCCTGAAAAGTAGGAGGAGAACCAGAAGAAGGTGTTGTCATAGAAACCGAAAGAAGAGAATGTTCCAAAATAAGAAGTGTGGCCAACTGGGATTAATCATGAAAGATCCATTAGGAAAAAGTCAGACAAGAGTCCATTGGACCTAGCAAAACGGAGGGCACTGATGATTTGGGAAGAATAGTTTCATTGGCATGATTGGGGAGGAAGCCCGCCCTCTAGAGATGATTTGGAGGATAAATGGGAAATGAAGATTTGAGGATATCACATTTAGACAACTTAGCAGAAGAAAAACAGAAAAACAAGGTAATAGCTGGAGGGGAATGCTAATTCAGGAGATGAGATTTTCTTTGAGATCAGATATGCTAGAGCAAGTTTAAATGCTGATGATATTAATATAATTGAGAAAGAGATGGAACATGCAGAAGGAAAGGTTTATTGAAGGCTTTTTCATTTATTTTCAGTACCTTTTACTAATTCCTTCCCTCTCTGTCTCTTTTTCTGCATCTATCTATCTAACACACACACACACACACACACACACACTCACCTTGGTTTCTTGTATACTGTCTCTTTGAAGGCCTAGTATATAAGACTACAATCCACAAAAGCCAGCCTACCTACCCTCTCTTCAAAATTTAACCTCTTTCTCACATACCTTACTCTTGTCAAATTATAATTTTTTTTTTAGAACATTTTTGCCCTTTTGGATCATGGAGTCTTTCAGGCCAACAAATTAGACCAAAATATGAGTGATAATTCTAATTATGCCATTTCTCAAAGGATATCAGCCTTTTTAAAGAGATAAAATTGAAATGGTAATCACCATGTATTAGTGTTCCATTGCTTCTAAACAAATTGTCACAAATTTAGCAGCTTAAAATAACACCTGTTTAGTATCTGCAGTTTGGAAGGCTAGTATGGCTCAGCTGGATCCTTTGCTTAGAATGTCATAAGGCCAAAATCAAGGTGTTAGCCAGCTGGACTCTCATCTGGAGGCCCTGGGAAGGGGTATGCTCCAAAGTCATTTAGTTCTTATAGTTGTAGAACTGAGGTCTCCATTTCCTTGCAGGTTGTTACCCAGGGGCTGCTCTCAGTATATAAAGGCCATAGATACTGCTTGGCACATGGACCCCTCTATCTTCAAAGCCAGAAATAGCATGTCAAATTTCCCCTTTTGAATCTTTGAATCTCTGAATTCCTTTTCTGCTCCCAGCTAGAGGAAACACTGCTTAGGTCAGGCCCAATCACGTAATCTCCATATTTTAAGATTAACTGATTTAGGACTTTAATTCCATCTATAAAACCCTTCACAGCAGTATCTAGACTAGTGTTTGATTGACCAGGGGACAGGAATCTTGGGGCTATCTACCATATCCTGAAACTAAGGATTTTCTGAATTCTTTAGAAACCTCTCTGCTATACCTATAGCCACTTGTGATAGGCACTGCTACACATCCAGCTCCCCAGACAGCCAAGTTTTTTACATTGTGAGATTGCGGCCATCACCCTACCACAGCTTATTGAATGAAGGATGGCCTCGGACTCATGGAGTGAACTCAGATTATTATAACTTCCAGTTCATGGTTCCAGTCCCTCAGGAAACCCATTCATATTTCTTGCCCTGGAGTTCAGTAAAATTTTGTGTTGTTATTGAAGCCAGTTTGAGGAGATACTTGTTACTTGCAACTAAAAGAGATGTGATTAAGAGACTAGGGCACTTGCTAGTGACCCCCTCATTTCCAACCATTCATTTCAAGGATATTTAGCATAATCTATGTCCCAGGCACCATCCTAAGCAAGCACTAGGATAGAAGAAAAGAAAACAGTGTCTCCATTTTGGGGGAAAACTACCACTCTTAAGTTGCAGGGAACCATTGATTTTAGAGAATGTGAAAGATTGATTAAAATGATAGCCCCTGAAATTTCCTTTCTTATACGCTCGGTTATTTCCATGGAGTCAGAGAGGTCACATTTACCTGCCATTGGGCTCAATCATGTGATTTTCCTTGACCAATAGGATGTTAGCAAGCTTGACATAAGCAGAGGTTTGAAAAAGCAGCAGCACATTTTTGCTTGGTTTCTTAGAACACAGTAACCACAATGAGAATAAGCCCAGAAAGCCTATAGGAGGATGAAGAACTATATGGGGGCAGAGCAGCACTGATCTAACCCTGCCCATTCTGGATCTGCAAGCTTCAACCAACCCAACAAGTCAACCCTAGGAGTTGGAATAAGCCTTGCCCAGATTTCCAGAATCACCCACTCCATCTATAGACAGGTGAAAAACAGAAAAAATTGCTGTTTTCAGAAACTAACTTTGGAGGTATTTTGTTATGCAGTGATAGAGCAGTGATACAGAAAGAACCCAAAGGCAACTTCAGAACTGTGGGCTAATATATTAAAATTATGTGGAGAGAGCAGAAAATAAGTTGCCCAAGATTTATGGTTTCATCTATTTGAGAAACTTCAAGGTTAAGGAGGCCTTGACTACTTCAAGTACAGCCCAGCTCTCCCTCTTTTCAGATTTAAACAAATTCTGCCAGATTTTCCTGGCATTAGTTCAATCTTTTAATTTAGTAATAGAAAGGTAATTAAGACAGAAACATGATTACATGGGTTATTCCTATGTACCTACAGAGGAAGAAAAGAGGAGAGTCCCAGCTGCAAACATCTGCAGTAAAAGAAGTCTCAGGACAGAAAGCAGTTTCTGATCTTGCCTCCTCCCCCTCTTTAGAAAACAGCAATCTTTCAGGGCCGTAAATCAGTGCGAGTTATTAGCTGTGTAACATGTGTTGTTCATGTTGTGAGATATTAAACCAAAGTCCCTTTTACTCACATTCTGCTCCTGTCACCAAGTATCCAATAAAAACTCTGTTCTCTGAGGGCATGTCAGGAAAGAGCAGGGCAGAGCTTTGCCCAAGCTTCCCTCACCAGTCCCTGAGAACTCCCAGGCAAGTCTGTCCCATAACCTGCCCTCAAGGCTGAGTCATCAGAGGTCCTTAACTGCAAATCTCATTGGACTTATGGCCACTGGCAATCACACAGAGTTTAGAGAAATGAGTGTAAAAGTAAATGAGTGTCTGTGACACACTTCAGTTATCTCACATCTCCAAGGTAGTCTGGGATAGATCTTACTTTGATACTGGGGGAAGGCGGGCATGGGGCCAGAAGTCAGAAGACCTGAATTTAAGTCTTCCTTTTGTCACTTACTCAACATGTGTCCCTGCACAAAATCTCTAACTGATCTTCTGTATTATCTTCCATAAAATAGGGCTAAGCATGGCTGTTTGTCAATTTCACAACTGAACTTGATTTTTTACATTGGATAATGTATGGGAAAAGGGGTTTGAGATGGTAAGAAACACTCTATAATTAGAAATTCATTTTTTCCATCATATAATATAGAATTAGACTACCTGGATTTAAGTGTCTGCCTTTTACTGACTGCTTGACCTTGAGCAGATTACTTAATTTTCCTCATCCGTAAAATGAGGTTAATAATAATACTTATACATTTTGAGGCTTAGATAGGGTGTATGTAAAGCTATCAAAAAAATACATGGAACATGGTCACACACAATGTTCATTCATTATTATTTTGTTACTTTAAGTATCCTTAATCTTTAGTTGGTGTATATGGCACTTCATTTAAGAGATTACTCAGAGGAAAATAGACAAATATTTATATTCATATTCCAGGACCTCAGCCTTTGAATCCTATGGCCTGAAAAACTATTTAACTTGCCTTTGCTTCTTTACCTGCCCAATGATGATATTGAGAGGATTAAGTGACATAATCCATATAAAATGCCTGAAACACTATCAGCACTTATTCAATATTAGTTACCTTTCTTTTAATTTTTTTTTATTGTGGTGAAAAATACACGACATAAAATTTACCATTTTAACTATTTTTAATGATACAATTTAGTAGTGTTAAGTATTTTCTCATTGTTGTAAAGTAGATTTTCAGAACTTCTTCATCTGGCATATCTGAAATTCTATACCTATTAAACAACTCCTGCTTTTCTCAATCTCCAAGCCCCTGTCAATTACCATTCTACTTTCTGTTTCTGTGAATTTTACTACTATAGATACCTCATAAAAGTAAAATCATATAGTATTTGTCTTTTTATAACTAGCTTATTTAGCATAATGTTTTCAAGGTTCATTCATGTTGCAGCATATGACAGAATTCTCTTCCTTTTGTAAGTATGAATAATATTCCCTTATGTTTACATATCACATTTTGTTTATTTCTTCATTCATCTTTGGACATTTAGGTTGCTTCCACCTCTTGGCTATTATGTATACTGCTGCTATGAATGTAGGTGTGTAGTGCCTTTCCTTTATCTCCTGTGCTGATGCAAATAATCAAATAACAGGGATACATACTTCCTTTTCATTTTTGCCTCTTCATAGTCAAGGCAAATTATAACTGAATAAAAGTAGCATTATAGGTGGTGTTACAATTTTCCTAAGTTTATTTCTTAATGTAGACTATAAGGCAAAATTAACATAGTTTTAAAAAGTAAAAAAAATACTCATTCTGCATTTACATATTAACTCAATCATATTTAGTTCCTATTATGTGTTTGGTATTAAGGAATGAAAAAATTCAGACTCTCTTTAAATGAGATATAACCAACTCTCTAGTCTGCATTGTTAAAAAAGATAAATAACTCTCAAAAACCATCCTATCAGAAATACAGCCTAGTTCTGACTTACTGTTTATTAAGTTTCTTTACTCCCCCTTGTGCCCCTTGTATAGTATCTAGCACATAATAGGCACTTATCAAATACTGTCAATAAACCCTGAGTGAATAAGTTTTCATGAGGAAGCATATCACTCCAACAGAGAACTATTAAATCTCAGGGTGGAAAGATAAATGTTTTGTATTGAATAATTGGGAGGGCAAATGCATTACATTTTTTTTAAGAAAAATTGCAGAGCTTTGAAAAGCTAGTTCAGCATGCTTACCTATGTCAAAGATGATGAAATGTTTTTTAAAAAATTTTTGAGTTACACACTTTTCCATCAAAGAGCTAAATGTACATGAAGAATTTTTTTAATTCATGTGGCTTATGCAGTCAATACATATTTTATAAGTTACCAAGCTTTCATATATAACAGTACCAGTTCACTTTTCTACTATGGTATCTTGTCTGAAAGATTCCTCACCAATAATCAATTAGCTCCATATTATAAATGCCTCAACCTGGTTGAGATTATAGACTAGAAACAAGAACTAGATTGGAAAACTCAATGTAATAAATAGTAACAGTTTCAATATTTAAAATTCATTCTGAGGCATATTATTTATTAATATACCTTGGACATGTCAAGGGTCAAAGGTAGAAAAGACTAGCAAAAGAAAAATTACAGAAGGAAAGCTCTACCATCATTCTCTCTGCTCTTTTGAAATCAAGCAATGAGCTATGTAAAGTAGGCAGAAGGTAGAAGTAACCCTCCCTGGGCACTGAATCTCCCCTACGATGGGTGAAGAAAGAATAATAACTGAATTTTAACTGTATTACATTACCATTGGATAAATACAGACATAATCCAGATCCATATCACATTGTAGATCTAGATTTTATATTGGATAAAGTACCAGATTACCTCTACAGCCTTTCAGCTCACTATAATGTAAATCTGCAATTAAAGAATCTGTCCATGGTTAAAGATGTCCCAGTAACAACACCAAGAATCGGACTCAAGTACAATTCTCCTGATATCAAATATAAGACTTTTAGATATGTAATAGGTTGATGGATGGATGGATGGATGGACACATACATACATATACACTGTTGAAACTTTATGAAGAATAAAAGGAGCTAGATCTTTGATCACATTTTGCCGATCAAATAAATTATCATCCTTTTTAAAAAATCTGATTCCTCTTCCCCAAATATTTTTCTTTCTAAAGGCTAAATGCTAGGTCGATTATCCAATTGTCCAAGCTGACAAGATTAAAAAATCAGTGCTCTTCCATCAGCCATATGCAGGCTGTCCAGCCTGTGACTGGTCCATCACAGACTCTTGCCTTTTTTGTGCCAAGGTCATTGACATGTGGTGGTTAACAAGGCATCCAGCACCCACACTGACAACATCATCCTGTGCCTCCATGAAGGAGAGAAAGCTGGCCAACCAACCCCCTAGAAAGGCATTTGCTAACTGCCCACTAGCAATTGTTGAGTGGTAACACATGCAGTTCTCCACATGTTTATGCAGAGTCTCAGATTTATCTGACAGTTTTACACCCTCAGGCATGATACACAGTAATTAAAATTAAAAATGTTTTGACAGCCAAAACAAATGGCTATATAAATTAGAAAGCTGTAAAAAGCCACAGTAGCCAAAAATAAAGATATATAGATAAATCATAAAATTATAAACAAGGAGAATGTTTTAATACAGGCATGTTTATAACCAGACATTTGAAAATACAAGCTAACTTTTGCCTGAAGGAAGATGGCGGTGAAAAGGAATTGTGGAGACTAGAAAAACCATTCTTTCCTGCTTAGCAATTCTTTTCTTTACCCTTCTCTGGTAACAAAAAAGGAAGAAATTTGTTGAGGCTTTCCAATTTCCTCTAAATCCATAATCAGCTGTAGAATCTCCAAGTTTGAAAAAGCACCTAAATCAGTTGCCTAGAATCTTTACTATTAACCTTCCGAAATGTGTAAAATGATGTGGGCTATATAAAACTTGGCTTGATTTCACATTTCTCGAATGCATGGCATAAAACATGTGTTTGTGAAATGAGCCAAATATATAATCTGCATGTGAATATACTTTCTTTCAACTAGATGTGAACAAATGTTAAAGTGGAGTCTTTCCCTTAAATCTATCAGGTCGATGTCAGAGGAAGCCATCATATTGCTTCGCCTCAATATTTTTCCATTTATTACAAGTAAGCCTGCTCACCATTGCCCCAATACATTGAAGTACTAAGGCATCTCAAAAGAGGGAAAAAATAATTGGAAATAATCAGTAGAATTTTCTGTACTTGGAAGGGCTAGATTGCCAGAAAGCAGCCATATCACATGGATAGTCTTTATGATAAATTTTCAAAGCAGTTTATTTGGCAGAGTTCCTAAAATCCATTGACACATCATTATCATGTCTCATATATCCATGGATTAAGAAAAGAGAACTGTGGAAACACCAGTGCTTTTGGTGGTAATCATACTAGACCCCCTCCTGCTTTGCCCTGACCTCTTGCTTTTAATCCTTTGTCTTGGATCCATTTTGTATTCTTGATCCCACTTCTGCCTTCCTTGATTTGGCAATGCTATTTGGTCTTCCCAGTTTACTGTTATACTCCACCCCTCAAGCAAAGGACTTGGTTCAGATCTGCTCTGATGGATCATCCCACTGCAAATTACTTTTCTCAGAGATCTGCTTCTTAGACTTAACCCCCATTTTACACTGATACCTGGATAGTCCTGTTCCATCTCCAAAATAGAAAGAGAGAAATTAATCCCTCTTTTAAAATATAAACATATAATCATAAAATAACCATTTTTATCAAAATCCATGACTGGAAATCGTTACTTCTTAGGGTTTTCAAGATGATTTTTATGAGCAGGCAGATTTGGGAATGTGGGAGTTTATTGTTTGTTTTGTTTTAGCAGCAGAACTCTTTCATTCAGTGAAATATTTTTAAAAAATAACAAGCTCCATATATATATATACATATATATTATATATATACACACACATGCGCGCGCGCGCGCGCACACACACACACACACACACACACACACACACACACATAATTTTTTAAGTTCCTGCTAAAACAAAACATTATAAGATGAATAAAATAATTTCTGATAAATTGGAACCTGGGCCAAATATAGCAAACTTTGAATGCCCTCTAATATTTAAATGAATGGAAAAGATCAAATCTAAGGCAATAGAGTTATAAAGACAACAGTGTGTTACAAGATCTTGTTACTTTTTAAAGAAAGTAACAAGCAGATTAAAAAAAATCTCCCAAATGTAAATATTGACAATTAATTGAATTTTTAAAACCATTGTCTGTCTCTTTTCTACAAAACAAAACCAGTGAGCAGTCCAGAAATGGCCCCCAACTCATAATCTGGAACCTATAATTTAAGTCTTTTGTGTTAATTATCTATTGCCATGAAACAAATTAGCCCAAAATTTAGCAACTTAAAGCAACAGATATTAACATAGTTTCTGAAGGTCATAAATCCAGAAGTGACCTAACTGGGCTGTTCGGATTCAAGGTCTCTCACAGACCGAAATCAAGGTGTTGGTTCCAGCTGCAGTCACATTGAACTTGACTGGGGTATACTCTTCTGGCTGTTAGCTGGAAGCCTCCGTTCCTCTCCATATGGGTCTCTCCACTGGCCACCTGAGTGTCCTCACAACATGGCAGCTGTCTTCCCTGAAGTGAGTAATCTAAGATAGAGAGCAAGACAGAAGCTACAATATCTTTTATGACTTAGTCTCAGGTCATATATCATCACCTCTGCTTAATTATGTTGGTCATACAGACCAACACAGTATAATGTGGGAGTAGACTATACAAAAATATAGTACAGTGAGATGAGGATTACTGGGAGACATCTTGGAGACTGGCTATTTCAGCTTACGAAACATCAAAATGGGCTAAATGTTAGTTATTCAAATTTGACTCAGGAATTTATGCCATAAATTCAGCACCCTTTCTTCCAGGTTACCTTTATTATTTGCTCCTCTTTTCCATCCTTCCTATTAAAAACTTGACTCAGGAAAACACCTGCTATCCTGTTCCATATTCTCTTCAGGCTGAGATTCATTCACTAGTTTTTATACTTCCAGTCTTGATGAAGTGAACTGCCTTTGTGTTTAACTTTTGACTCCAGCTAGCAATTTATAGTACCATATGTCAGGGGTCTGGAAAGCAGAGAGTAGAAATTAGAATTAGGAGTGTGTGGGTAACTATGACTCAAATTCCAAGACTTTGTCCAGCAAACATTTCTAGAAAACAGAGTATGTGCACACTCTAGGCTGGTATTTGGAGATTTAGAGACAAATTTGTCACAGCAGAAAAGTTAGGAATCAGGGATCTAGTTGGTTACATACAGGGTTGGGGAATCAGCCAGGAAATGTAGTAGTGCATAGGAAACCATTAAAGGGGTCTTAGAGATGTCTGGTGAATGTATTTGCAGAGTGGCAGACAAGAATGTAGAAACTGGAGAGAGTCGGGGCATAGCACAATTACTAAATAATATGTCTCAATTGTCCAGTGGTTGCTTTCTCAAGGGGTTGTCAAAATGTGAGTCACTGAATCCAGGTGTGAAGAGGGATAGATAGCAGTTGCCTGATGAAAAGGTTATTGTTACTGCAGATGAGTTTAGATGATGGTTGACAACTGGACATGATTTAAGCTCAGTTCTGTCATCTGTAAAATAGAAATAATAGCAACATTAACTATTATTATTTGACATCAAGTCAAATAAATACAAATATATAAGAAAAATATATAGAAAAATATAAATACAAAGTCACAGGTTTGTTATAAAAATCAGTTCGATTCATTTAATATATGCAAGGTACTTACAGTAGTCTCTGGTACATACTAAGCACTATATAAGTGTTAGCTATCATTATTTAGTAATAAGGGCCCCATTTCCTAATTACAGGGAGAGAATGTTTAAAAACCTAACTAGCATAGACAAGTGTCTACTCCAGAGAATTGATAAAAAAAAAACACTGGGACAGTGCACTGATAGTAAAGAAAGATGAGGTCAGGCAGAACACTGGATAATATTAACAACTAAGAGACAGAATAAGAAAAATTGTATATTTATTCAATTTTAAATACATTTGATGAGGAAAATTCTTAAGTGGATTGCACATCTAGTTTCTTAAGTATTCTCAATATAGTATATCTATATCTATATCTATATCTATATCTATATCTATATCTATATCTATATCTATATCTATCTATCTATCTATATATATATATATAGATAGATAGATAGATATAGATATAGATATAGATATATATATATATATAGATAGATAGATAGATATAGATATAGATATAGTAGGGCATGATATCAAAACACCTTTGGGGATTTTCTCATGTTAAATGCTGGATCTATCCTAAATAATCCCATACTTCTAAACTTTTGAAATTCTTATATTTGCTATTGTGTAAAGCAGTCAGTAAAACTTCCCTGATAATAGTTTTTATTTGTTGGTGCTATCAGCATCACTAATTTATATGGACTCTCCCTTATTTCCAATTTACTGCTTCTGTTTGTTCCTTGGAAACTGATGACTGAGCTTATTAGGTATATATTTTTAAAGAGAGAGAGAGAGAGAGAGAGAGAGAGAGAGAGAGAGAGAGAGAGAGAGAGAGAGAGATTCTAAGTAAGAACCCGAGAAATATTCCTATGCATAAAATGTATTTTGGCTTTCTTCTATCTATTAGGCATCTTTCATTGCTTCTAAATGGTTGATATATTCTAATGAGTGACTATATCACTCTAAGGATATAAAGTAGAAAGAGATTTATTATAGGGAATTAGAGGCTTACACAGTGATAGGAATTGTGATAGGAATGGCTGTGGGGGAGTGCAAATCAGGATCTGTTTGGGGAAAATCAGGAAATGTAAGAATTGTAGGGAAGCTACCAATAATTATCCCAAATGCCTGCAGCACTGATGTGTGATTCTCATGTGTTAGGAGTCCAACAGAAACCAGTTTTAGTGATTTCAGGCCTGCAGCACTTTAAGGGGGATTCTCAGAAGACCACAAATGCTTGAGTTTAGGAGAATCTCAGAATCCAAGGGAAGCTGTTACATGTCATCTCAGCTGTCTACCCATAGCTGCTGCTAAAATAATTACTTCTATTCCAATTTTTAATCATTCACAACGCTTTTATCCCCTATAGTATTTCAGAACCATATAATGAAAATTCTGGGAAATACAGATCTAGACTTCTTCCCTGCAATGCAAAGGAAAATGTAGTATGGAACGTGGGTGATGCCTAGTTGATAATAGAAAGTTTGAATAGCCCACCCCTCTGTTAATTTAATAATTATATACACCTCTCATTTTTAAAATTTCAAATAACAGCATCATGCTTATGACTAACATATACAATTATACCTTGTATAATCAAAGATGCACTAACTTTGTCCTCTAAAATGGAAACCAAACTTTTATGTTACTCTATATTTTTTCTGAGTTATTCTCATTTATTTTTTCAACGTGTCTTTTTTTTATATTCTATAACTTAAAAAAAAGAAATTATTGATTAATATATAAATATAAGTATATAAAACAAAGTGAGAGTGACATTGTCTTTAAACCCTGCATGGCAATCCCTGACGCACCGCCATGATGCCCAGGGAAGACAGGGCGACCTGGAAGTCCAACTACTTTCTTAAGATCATCCAACTTCTGGATGATTATCCAAAATGCTTCATTGTGGGAGCAGACAACATGGGCTCCAAGCAGATGCA
Source organism: Macroglossus sobrinus (assembly GCA_004027375.1). Classification (NCBI taxonomy): domain Eukaryota; kingdom Metazoa; phylum Chordata; class Mammalia; order Chiroptera; family Pteropodidae; genus Macroglossus; species Macroglossus sobrinus. The sequence goes on along the minus strand of PVKZ01000448.1, from coordinate 27,534 downwards.
GCAGATCCGCATGTCTTTCTGCAGGAAGGCTGTGGTGCTGATGGGCAAGAACACCATGATGCGCAAGGCCATCCGAGGGCACCTGGAAAACAACCTAGCTCTGGAGAAACTGTTGCCTTATATCCAGGGGAATGTGGGCTTTGTGTTCACCAAGGAGGACCTCACTGAAATCAGGGATATGCTGCTGGCCAATAAGGTACCAGCTGCTGCCCATGCTGGTGCCATTGCCCCATGTGAAGTCACTGTGCCAGGCCAGAACACTGGTCTGGGGACTGAGAAGACCTCCTTCTTCCAGGCTTTGGGCATCACCACTAAAATCTCCAGAGGTACCATTGAAATCCTGAGTGATGTGCAACTGATTAAAACCGGAGACAAAGTAGGAGCCAGCGAAGCCACACTGCTGAATATGCTGAACATCAGTTGTCCCTTCCCATGGGATGACTAACAGGAGCTCTGACCAGATGTGAGACTCGAGGAGACAATCTGCAAGAGAATAGGGGACAGGAGACGCGAAGAATGGAGGCAAGACAAAGTTCTGATCAAGCCTCAAAGTTTATTTTACACACAAGGGTATATATATTTTCAAAGAACAGAGGGAGGCAAGCATGGGGTGATCTGTGGCGCCCGGCAGCCGTTAATGGTTGCTGATAACAGGACAGCTGCAGGCATCTCTGGGCTTATCTTGTGTTTTTCTCCTTTGAACTTTCCTAGGAGCCTAGCGAGACTTATGTTCCAAGGTTAACTTCTCAGTTAAACTTTCCCATGGGTTGGCTCCCAACAACAAAGCAATGAACAAAATATGTATATCTACTACATTCTCATTTCTGAAACTGGTCATGAAGTCGTATTGGTTATTTTTCTTTTTCCATAGCTTATTGTATATTTCATTTATTTCAGCTAGGATCACAGTTCTTTTGACACAAATCTTTATTTCTAGAGACATTAGTGATCTTCCAATGTTGTATTGCCATAGTCTTCAAAGTTTTAAGAGTCTCACAAGAAAATATTTTACTTTTAGGAATACTCTTTTATGTCACACTTAACATTATTTAACTGCTCCCATTTCTTCTTGACAATCAAGCAAGACTGGTGCTTTCATCCAGTACCATGATGCTCTTTGCCTGGAACATTAGGCATCAAACCAATATGGCTAGTAACAAAAGAAGCCCAAACTTCCAGTTAAGCGCAATCATTGGTAAGCTCCCAGTGGAAGCATTCCTCCCTTGGGAATTAATATCTCTAAACCAGAGACTCCAAAGTTACAAAAGCAGAAAACAAAAAGTTTTGGAGTAGGTTATTAAGGGATAATAGAGAAAGAAGCCAATTTTTCCCTACATTCCCCGTATTGTACAGTCTAGCTAAGGATTACAGCTCCAATTATTGGTTTCTGGCTTACAAAATATAGTAAGCCATATTACTTTTTCCCAGGTTTATAACTGCTGGCACCATAACTGGGTCTTTGGTAGGCAATTCTATTATTCTATTAGGCCAGTTACTTTGGGGTTATAAGCTAGATAAGACCAATGGATATTGTGGTCGTGCATGTATTCTTTTGTTGTAAAATGAGTTTTTTTGTCGGAAGCAATGGTGAGTGTGATGCCTTGTTAATGAAAATGATATTTAGTAAATTCACAGGTGATGTTGCGATAGACTCACTGCAGATTACAGGGAGAGTAAGCAAATAATATAGAAAATAAGAGTCAATGCTAGTGAGTAAAAATTCATGGCTTCATGATAGAGAATTCCAGCGTAATTACTTATTACTAAAGGGTTAACCAGTTATTCCAGGAAATGTTGAGCCCTCATTATTGTCTTTATTTTGAGTATGTTTGGCTCTCAACAATGATTGTTAAACATGTTGTTAAATCCATATATAATTTTAACTTACATCCTTCCTGCCAATCTCACTTTGTTCATAAACCCATGACTAGAGAAAGAAGCTGACTGAGATCCACTAAGGAGATAATTTTGTACTAATAAAAGACTCCTTTACAGGGAAACATTTTTGTGAGCATTCACATGAATACAAATATTTTCATACTCTGTACCCATTCTGAGTTAGTTCTAGCCAGGTACTTCTTCCTCAGTATTCCTTGTCAATTTCTCCTTTGAATTACATTCTTTGACCACCTGGCCAAATCACTACTGTTGCTGATTAATTGTCATAAACTTTACCTCTGCATACGTAAGCTTGCAGATAAAGGTACCAATTAGATGCAACCCTAAAAGTTATGCTGGAAATATTTCCTTCCCAAGTGTCTTTCAGAGTCATTTCAGAGTGTTCCTATAAAGCTACACTGGTCTAATTTGGAATTGTGACAGATTTCATGTAGAATCATCTTTAAAAGAGGCAAATTCATTCTTTCTTATAATTAGTGGCATGAACTACTTAATGCGATTGATGGAAAAGTGACTGTGCATCAACAGTAGTTAGCATGAGAGTCATCTGCACATGTATTTAGTTGGTCTTTAACAAATTGCTAAAGTCCAATCACATATATAGCACTTCCATTTTATAATAAAGCACTGCCACATGTGACCAAATTTAAGTCTTGGTGGAGCATACAACACCTTTTTCATGAGCTGTAACTCATGAAAAAGGCATGGTCACTTGGTGTTCTACAGTCAGTTGTTTAGTCTCCACTGTCCCAGTAACAGGCCAGGCACTGTGTTCGCTAAACAAGATAATTCTCTGCCAAACAGGGCATGCCTTCTGTACAAATTCTAGAGTTATACTCCGTGATTCTCTTATTAGAATTGCCAAAGTAACTGTATCAAAATCATATGAGTTACAGATAATTAGATTACAATTGCATCTGGTGAATCATATGGTTAGAATGGGAAATCTTATACTGCAGCTTGGACCTCCTGCAAAATCTCTTCTTGCTCTGGGCTCTAGTTACTACTGGCACCACTGGTAACCTAGGTAAATACTTAGTAAATGGATGAAAAAATATATTTATATATTGTCTTCCAAGATGCAAACATCTTCACAAGACTTTCTTAGTAGTAGAAGGTGCAAGATACATCAACTTGTCTTTCTTTTTTAAATAGAATGTCTCATCATTTCTCAGATCACTGGACTCCTAGAAATCTCACTCTGTAACATGCACATCTTTCACAAATTCACCTGCTCTCAGGTTCAAACAGCACTGTTACCAGTGTGATGGGCCAGTATGATGCCCTGTGGAATGATGACATGATCAAGATCTCTTTAGTCAAGGCCAGTTCTTTTTAACTCTCAATGTGCTCCAACTAGGGATTTTGTTAAAATGCTGGTTTTGATTGAGTAAGTCTGAAGTGAAACCTGAGTTTCTGCATTCTAACAATCTTCCAGGTGATGGTAATCATACTTTCTAAATAAAAAGATACCAATTTCTGTGGGAGAGCTAGAAAGTTGACCTATCCCTGAGGAAAGTCTCCAGTGATATAATGCTCTTTCTTCCAAGTGAAGTAAACTGCATCTGGTGATCTTGGCATAGAGAAAAAAAAAGAGATAAATCAATATCTGCATATCAGTTTGCAAAATTTATATTGGGTGTACCCTCAATAAAGAGACTACAGTTGAAACAGTAAATGCAGTTGGAATCACCACCTGATTAAATTTATGATTATACACTTTTGTTCTCCAGGAGAAATCTATATTTTGAACAAATTACATAAGGAAATAAAAGAAAATTAATAGAAATCAGCACTTTGCATCCTTCAAATCCTTCAATGGTGAAACTAATTTCTGCATTTCACCCATGAAAGGGTTAATATTTTAAATTTACTTTTTTGCTAGAAAATGTATTCCAGGTGGTTCTAATTCACCCTTCCAACCATAATAGCCCCCACTGCATGGATGAAAGAAGAACCAGGATATCAAATGTGTATATCATGTCTGTTATCAAGTATATCTGCCCCTTCTATACATCTAAGAACTAGAGAAATAACTACAGAGTAGGACTCACTTGCCTTATTATAAATGGCCTCAAGCTTAAACATTATTTATCAACTGAACTTCTTAAGCCCCTTCTCTGACAGATATAAACAGAGATTAGTGTTTGCATTAATTTTTAAGTGGCACACTGTAATCTCTGAAAAGTCTGGGTATTTCTGTTTACCAAATATACAATCATTCCAATAAATAGCTACTTTGGGGAAATTTTAAAGGAAGATCTATAGATCATACTTGTGGCAGTCTGATAGGGTCCTTCTTTAAATAGCCAGTGCTTACTCTTCATTCAAAGAACTCTATATTTATATAATTTAAGAACTGAATGAAAAGTCATGACTTTCTCCTTTGGTGTCTGAAATCAGATCTCCATTCAAGAGGACTAGAGGGTTTCCCCCTCCCCGTCTTATGTGAATTAAGTACATCTTTATAAGGATGTTCATCTATTTCAGGCATAAGGGTATCCTGATCACTGCCAAAGATTTTACAAACTAAATTAAACCATTTGGAATTTGGTTGTAGATCTGATACCTATTATAATAATAACATCAGTCTTATCACAGGCACTTAAGATCTGCCACTTAGTCATTTCTCACTCCTGGATATCATTATCCTCCAATGAAATCAGGGATCTTTTTCAGAGGCTGAATTTCTCACCATCATTCCTGGCTTGCAGGAGAAAGCCATTGCAAATCCTCTTAAGGATGCTTGTGCTACCCTTATCTCATCACTTCTCAATATTAGAGAATAGTGTGCTCTCTTAGTTTTCCTGGGACCATAGTGTGAGTTGAGCTGTGTACAGGAATTGATATAATAAATCAACTTTGTTATTCTTATCCTTATTATATCTTTGAATTTCTTCCTCTATCAAGAAAGTTCTAACAATGCAAACATCAGAGTAAGTAGTCTAGTGTTGAGTCTTGTTGTTATTTAAAAAGCCAAGTAACTTATTAAATACTAGCTTATTGAGGTACCACATTGAATACAAAATCTGTTCTAAGTGCATCCATATTGATACATTTTATAATTATTTTTTCTTTGTTTTACACAATTAAAGTCTATTTCCCTGTACATTCCCTAGAATCTGCCAATATAGGCAAAATATTCTTTCATTAAATATGTTACCTCTTCCAGATTCAGGCTTTGTAACCATCTCTGAAATCTGAAGGGATTTGTCTCAGATTATAAATCTGAAAGGAACAAAATGAGATAAAGTGGGTCTTAAGAAGAATTGTTATTCCCTTGCAAGGCAACTGTTTCAGATGAGGCCCCTAGAAGGTCTTTTGGCAGGGGAAGGCTAACTCCCTTTACTTTTTTAAGGGATAGAATAGACTGTAAGGCCAACAATCACAAATGCATTCATGAATAGAAAAGAAGTTCATTCAAGCAGCACCATTTATCCTGTGCCCTCAGGCAGACACACCTTAGTTTTACACAAAACCAAAAATTTGCCTATGGTTTAACCAAAATTTATACACTTTGAAAAAATAATTAAATATTTAAATGTTCTAAATCCAATTAGTACTAGCTATTGGTAACTTTTGCCATTGTATTCTCTATTAATATGTTAGCTGTCTAATAACTGTACAATTAAAAACAAAGAAAACTGTACTAATTGTTTAGATAGATTTATTTTGCTGGTAGATTTATTTTGTGTGTAGTTTCCTTTTATTATTTCTACAATTTGTATTTAACTGTTATGTGTTATACTTTCTGAAAGATAACTCTAAAAGTTACATAATGACTTCTTTCCTACCTCACCAACAGTCCAGACCCTAATTTAATGGACTTCATCTCAAAATTAATGAAAAAATCTGGTCGTTCCCTCCTTTTACATAAAAGAGCTCAGACTTGATATGCTTTAATGATTAGTGAAGAAAATACTTTATTTTTAAATATTTCAATAATGTATTTTAACTATTAATTAGAAAATAGAAATCATGTAATCATATTCGAATATATATAAACATATGTGGTCACACTATGGACCAGGATTTTTTCTTGGGAATATAAAAATAAAAAATCATCATTTAAGCTACCATTTAAATTATCTTAAAAATAACTTCTACTCAAAACAACATTAAAATGCATAATTCTCACCTGCATAATGTTGCTCTAGAAGTCACTGTCTCCATTTAAGAACTGCTTCTATTTAACAAAGATAAAAAAATGTGCCAGTGTTTTATTCTCTAGACAGGTACAATCGAATGTGTATGCATGTCCCAAATAAGGAGGCAACTTCACTAAAGCCAGTTTTTCAGTTTGCATAAAGTTCATAATGAAATGCTAATTCCCTCACCATTAATTCATGTTTATTTATAAGCAACCAAAAATGATTGAAAATAAAAAGTGTCAAGTAATAAGTTATGTGAAATAGACATATTGAAAAAGAGAAATGATATAAAACCACATACAAAAAATAATCCTAGCTTCTTTTCTAAATGGATGCCTGATTGCTTTTATATTCCCCCTGAAGGTTTTTCTTCAACCTCGAAGGATGAATTACACAAAAAGGACAAGTTTTCATTAATCTGCAGGCTGACATTTTTATAATAAAAAGAGAAAAATGTTTAAATAATATTAAGTATTGGTCAGAATGGCAAACACCAGGAGATTAGAAAGTTGGGGTACCATACTTAATTTGTATAGGCAGAGATCAAGATATTTAAAACTATTTTGCTAGTGTAAGGTTGCTTACTAAAACAATCAACTCTTTGAGATAGATTTAGTCTTTCTTAAAATCACATACATTGAGTTGATTAACTGCTTAATTTATTAATAACCCATATGCGTAAACTTCAACCTGGGATTCAGAAATTTGATGAAGGGCATTAGCCTGCATATAGATCTAGCTCTTTGTGGACATCAAATATGTTTTAATGGCTAGAGGAATCAATTCTTCAATCATCAAGAATGTGAAATTCATATATAATGCTGATCAGGTAGCTAAAATACAGCTTGTGACTATGAGTCTTAGCTAGCTAAGAAAACACAAGCTCTAACCACCTCTCATACTACCTACTTGCATCTGCATCTGTATTACCTGCCTCCAGTGAGAAGGATGATGTGCACAGACCAACCCAAGACCCACACCTCTGCTCCCAGCACTGGGTCCCATTTCCTCTCACCAACACAAGGTCATTCCTCCAGCAATTTCCCCATCTTTCCTGCATCTTTATTTCACCTTCATTATGAGATCATTTGCATGACTATAAAACATTCTGTAATAGCTGTATCTTCTCTAGACCCTCCCTTCTGCCCTAATGCTTCTGCCATTTCTCTGCTCTCCTTGAAATCAACACTTCTCAAAGTGTTGATTGTATTCAGTGTCTTTACTTCCTCATGCACCATTTTCTCTTGAAATCCTCCCACCAAGACTTTGTTTCTCTCACTCCAAACAATGATTCTTGTCCAGATAACCTAAGGCCTCCTTGCTACCAAATTCATTGGGAAGTTCTTAGGTTTTATTTTACTCAGTCTCCTCAGTACTGTATCCGGCTACTCTCTTCTACAAGATGCCCTTTTTTTTAGTTGACTGCTGAGGCACCATTCTCAATGGTTCCTCTCTTGTCTGACTGGCCTCTCCTCAGATATTCTTTTCATCTCCCTGATCTCCAACTTTGGAATACCCCAAGGCTCTCTCCTGAGCCTCTTCTGTATCTATACTCACTCCTTTGGTGATAGCATCTTATTGTCATGACAATACCCCCAACACTATCCCAGGCCTTTTCTCTGAATTCCAGACCTATACCTTCAATTGCCTGGTTCACATCCCCACTGGAACCTCTAACTGTCATCTCAAATTCGACACATTTGAAACCGATCTCCCTACATCTCTCCTGAAACCCGGGCCTCCCGCTGCCTTCTCATCTCAATGTGAGCAACTCCATCCAGTTTCTTAGGTGGAAAGTTTTGGAATTATCTTTGATTTATTTTATTTCCTCTCACACCCTGTCTCCAAAATGACATTAAATCTTGTCAAATGTATTTTCAAAATATTTCACACTCCAGTCACTTCTCACCTGCTATCCTGGTCCCAGTCAACGTCATTTCCTGCTTTATTACAAAATAGACCCATTTACTAATGGGTCCTCCAGGTCTCACTGTTATTTCCTCTCCCTGGTTTTCCACACAGTAACCAGTGTGATTTTTGTAAACAGTAAATGAAATCACAGGGCTCATTTGCTCTCCAATAGCTATTACCTTAGAAGCAGAACTTGAGATAAGGATTCTTGATAAAATGACTTCTGAGAGGGAATCCTGAAGGGACCAGGGAGAGCAGGGCATGGAAGTAGAGAAAACCAAGCAGAGATTATGATTTCAGGCAGTGTCCCACTCTCTGCCTAATCCCTCAGGGGACACGTGTAGTATAAACTTTACCTGAGTCTGACTCCACAAAAGAAGGAAGCTGGACCTTCATATTGCCCCATCAGTCAGTTATTTGTTTTAGGCCACTTTTTGCTATACCTCAAGCAAACCAAGCTCTTTCTCTATGTCATTTCCTTCTACTTGAAATGTTTGTAGTTAGATATCACCATGTCTGCTTTCTGTTCTACTATACCCTATCACAGAGGCCTCCCCTAGCCACCCTGTCTAAAAGAACAACCCATCTTTTAATGTCCTCTAACTTCTTCTATATTTTTCTTAGCACTTAATATCTCTTGGTATAAATACAGATCACTTTGTTCTGTCCTACTGAAGGCAGGGGTTCTGTTTTATTCACTAAAATATCCCAGAGTCTATCACAGCTCATAGCAAGCCCTTAATAAATATTTGTTGAATGAATGAAGATAAATAAAGAAATCATACAGCATCACAGAAAAGATTAACCTCTCAGACAATCTTGACTCTCTTCCTTATGATAGGAAGGCAGATTTAATTGCTTTGCTAGTATCAAATCCTTTGCCTAAAATATTAAGAAGCAGCTTTTTTTCACCCAAGTCATTAAAAAGAAACACACAATGCCTGCATCCCTGTCATTTTCTAGCTCAAAAGTTTATGAATATTTTCTCTTTGCCTTTTGCAGTTGAGGTTTGAGTCTCCTTCAATGTTATAATACACACAATTTTGGTAACTAGAGATCCTACCACTGGAGGAAACAAAAGGCAATTAAAATTTGTATAGACAGGGTATCTTGGACACCAAGAATGAGCTAGTGCCAAGTCTGACATCTCTCTCTTAAAACCTCTGAGATTCTGAAACCAATTATTAGAGACTGAGGAGACAAGAGAGAAGCTTTCTTCTCAGTAAACTAAAGGCTCCTTCCCACTCCCACTAACCATGACTCTTCCCACATCTTTTCATTTAGATACTTCCAAATCTTAAAGAAAAGCTCATGGGAGAGAATAAAAACAATTTTTTTTTTTTTTTGCAGTTAAGTAAGAAAGTTCAGAGTAGAAGTAATACTAAAACAAACTATAAAAATTTTCTTCTGAGTAATTACATTAATAAGTTTTTATTGAAAGTCAAAGGGAGGACAAAGGTACCACATATCCACAAAGCAAGGATTGCACTCCCACAGGGATTCTGCCATCTCAAGCTACATGCTTGTTTGTGCACCCAAATCCAAATAGATGCAATCTGAAGCACATTCATGCAGCCTTTGGGGGGAACTTCATTATGCTTTCGTGTTTTTCTGCTCTTAAATATTGAATGAGTATTCCCATATATAGTGGCCCCTACAAATTAGCTTCTTTCTTCCTAAAAGTATTAGATTACCTAAAATGACATGTTTAAAAAAAGGAAGACATGACATAAGAAAGAACATTGGGACTATTGATTATAATCCCAGAGCAAAAGTCTGATATCGCCATTCTTCTGGTATTTGGTTTATATAACTGCAGTACTAGTATTTCCATTAAAAAGGGTGAGATGGTGGTCATCTTTTGAACTCTCTGCATGTGGTATCTCTCTGGACAGAGGCCTCAGTGCCTGTCTAACATCCCTCTATGCTTTGGGTTTGAGTTTCACCAAGCAGGATGACTATGGGAAAAAGTCCTGATTAAAATAAACTAAAGGATGTGCTAAAAAAATGGATCTGTCTTGTGAGGAAAAGAAGAGGGGTGTACAGAACAAGTCTAGCCCTGGGATAAAGTATTTATTACTTTCCTAGTGCTGCTGTAGCAAAGTATACAAATGGGTGGCTTAGACAGCAGAGATTGGCCTTACAGTTCTGGAGGCTAGATATTCAAAATCAAGGTTTTAGAAAGATTGATTCCTCCCAAAGATGTGATGGAGAACCTGTTTCATGCTTCTCTTCCAGCTTCTACTGGTTTGGTAGAAATTTTTGGAGTTCATTGGCTTGTGGCAACAAAACTCCAATCTTCACATGGAGATTTCCAATCTCCTTGTGTCTCTGGCTCTATGTCCAAAGTTTTTTCTTAAAAAAAAAAAAAAGAATAAATAAGGAAACCATTATTATTGGATTATGATGCAACCTAATGACTTTGTGTTGCTCGACTATCTGTGAAGTCCAAATAAAAACACACTCATAGATGTGGGGAGTTAGGACTTTCACATCTTTTAGAGAGACATGATTCAATCCATGATCAAGCTCCATGGGAAGGAGTGGAAACTGGACCAGCATTTTCCTTTTCCCTAATCCCTCTATGACATTCTCAACCAAGGATCTGTGAGGTCATGGGGGGTAAGGTTGGGGGCTTCACTTCATTCAAGGACTCCTTCAAGGGGCTCTGCTATTAGACTGAGGTTCTAACTGACTTGGGAAGAAATAAAAAATAAATAATAAACATGGTATACTCAAACTTCACAGGAAACCTAGGAAATGGGAATTGAATATTGAGAAAAACTGAAAGGACTTGAAATAGGGGAGAGATCTGGCCTGTTTTCTAAAGGAAAGCATCAATATTTCAAAAATTCAATGTCATATATCACTATGGAAATTTAAGATTTAAATAGTTCAGATTAAAATTTTTATAATATAAAAAGATTAATTACACCTCAAAAATTATCGGTATGTAAAAATAACTTGAAATTCCAAGACACTGAGACTCCAGCAATCCTGATTATAATTACATGCTTAATTGGGAATAACCAGATAAAAACCTACTCCAATAATTTCCAGTGATGCCTTATATGGAGACAGAATAATTGAATTTTTAGAATTAAGCCCTTTGGAAAGAGATTAGATTTAAAATCAAAATAGTTTCAATAATTCCATGTGAAAGGAATTATCTGACTCACCTCTCTTACTCTGATGAGGAGGTTAATCATCTAGTCTGGCCAGTGAAGGTTTTTGGATGAAGGCAGGAAGTGAAGGCTAGTTGTTTAGTACCTGCCCTTTGGAAAAAAACAGGTCTCAGTTCTTATCTCAGTACCACTCTCTACTAGCTCCGAACCTTGGCTAGGTCATCTTATATTTCTGAGCCTCAGTTTGCTCACCTCTGAAACAAACTGGTGGATGCACAGCTTTTGGAGTCCTGGTGAGGTTTAAATGGGATGATGAATATACAGCTGTAAAATGTTAGAACCTTGCCCCAAATATTGTGAGAGCTCGATAAGCAATAAGTATCAGTATAAAAAGCCCAGGAGAGTGGATCCTTCAGCTTCCTCAACTCCATGCAAGAAAAACTGTAATATGTTCACATCTAAATCAGTACGTCCTTGTACACTGCCTTTTGTGCCACTAATGAAAGGACATGCCTTTTTTTCAAATGCCAAAAGTCCCACAAAGGAAATAACAGAAATTTGTATGCTCATAACACTTTCTACCCCTTCCCCACAAAAGAGAGAACAGCTTTTCATTTATAACCACTGGACATCTTAATCCAAGAAGAATTCTCATCATATCATAGACTGATGTCGTATGAACAAAGCTTATTACAAATCAACACCACAGTGCATCTTTCTGAGTTGTCCCAAACTTCAAAGGGCTAGATTACCCTGCTGTGTATTTCTTTTCTAGTTCAAAGCTTACAAGAAGCTGACAAGAGAAATTGTCCAATATAGTTCAACTGACTTTAGTGAGAAACAGCACGTTAACTGAGTAAATATAAAAATGAGACTCAGACCTCCCAAGACCCAAGATTTCCATGATAGTTGACGTGTCACAAAATATATACCAAAATAAATAAAAAAAATTTAAAAAACATATTATTCCTCATAATACCTATAGGGAATGGTTGTATCCAAAATTAAGGTGATACAAAGGACAAAAATTTTAAATAAATGTTAGGATGCAGGCATCAATGTTTTATGTTATACACATTTTAAAGCCAGTGAGCTTGTCTCTCTTTTGTCCTGCATCTGCTTTGAGTCTTCACTTTGGTTTTAGATATAAAACTGTGTTCTGACTTTTACTGGTTCATTAATTTTTGATAGAAGACTTTCAATAAGTTAAAACTCTGTATTAGGCTAATTTGGCTTACATTATAATGCAACACATTTCTTCACTTCAATGATGCTTTGGTTTATTGTTTCAGTATTAAAAATATGCTATTCGAGGCAGCATTGGATTGGCTGAATTAATGGAAAGGCTTGTTTTCCCAAAGTCTCTCAGAATAGTTGTCTTTGCCTGAGTGATCAATCAATACTAACATGTTCTAGGCACTCTGGGTAATAAAACACAATCCTTGCTTCTGGGAACTAACAATTTAAATGGGATAAAATATTCAGAGGCCACAAAGACAAAAGGTAGTGCATGAATACGTGTTGTATTTAATACATTTTGTGTGTTCACAGCAGTGAGAAGTACTCTCGCTGAGTGGTGAATCAAGCTTCAGAGTTGAAAGAGAATGATTGGGTTTAAGAATAAGTAAACATCCTGTGCAAAGATGTAGAGACAGATCTAAACTAGATACTGTTGAAAGAAGGAGATGAGTAGCCTGTTTTAGTGTTTAGCAGATACCATTGACATTCTGCCCTGTATGTCCTTGGCCTTCCCAAATTCACCCACACCTGTGAGAAACAGTTTCTTACACTCTATTTTCCGCTTCAAGTTCCTGTTATCTCGGCTTCTCTGCCTGAGAGGATGGAGAGTGTTAGACGGCAAGGAGGTAGCAGGTTCAGTCTAAAAATGTAAAAGTGTGTGTGTGTGCGTGTGTGTGCACACGCACGCGCGCGCGCGCGCACACACACACACACACACACACACACACACACACACATATACTGAACACCCTCAAAGTAAACCTTAACATGGAATAAGGGAGTTGGGGAATAAAAGCCCACCCCCTGTTCTCTCGAGTGGTGATCCCCAAGTACATTCTGCTTTGTTTTCCCAGGAAAGTCCAGTGGGGTTGAGCCCCAGGTGCCCACAGCCATAACTCATTCATTAACTCATGCTTTATAGATTGCTCTCCCTTCTCTCCTTTGTGCTTCGTAGACTACTTACACTCAAGTCCTTGTCTCATGGTTCGTTTGGGGGGATACTAAAACAAGTCAAATGGGTTAAAGAATAATATTCCATTATCTGGTCCTTGAGGACATCTGCAGGAAAAGCTTCTACTTCTTCCCAGTCTCATTGGTACTTCAGCGGTAATGAACCACTTGCAGTTCCCGAAATGTTCACCCTTGCTCATACCACAGACCCTCTGCTTGTGTTCTGCCCACTGGGAGAAATTGTCCCCATGCCCACTCCACCTCCAGTCTGCCTATAGAAGTACTATTTATCACTCAAGATTCAGTCCTGGCATGACCACCTCTATAAAAACCCTCCTCCACCCAACTTTGTCAGTCCCTTGCAGAGACCAGTGTGCCTTTGTCTTCATGCTCATGCCTCTGACATAGCATTTATCACATGATTTGGAAACAGTTCGTCTACCAGTCTTTCTGTGACTAAACTGTGAACTTCTTACTTCTAGGCTGGGACTTCTTTTTTCTCTGAATTCCTAAGACCTGACCATGGGTCTGGTAAATAAACAAATGCTCAACACATGTTTTATTTGTTTGTTTGTTTGTTTGTTCATTCGTTCATTTTGGAATAACAGTGTTCTAAGCAAGGCTCCTGATTTTCTAGTTTTCTAGTGAGAATTCATGCAACTGCATTTGATTTTCAGAGGCCTTTGTTTGCTCTTATTTTCAACCTAAACTTCTTAGTACTGGGATGTACAGAATTTTATTTACCTCCTAAACACGGGAGGTGATCTACTAAGTCTACTAAAGACTACCTTAATACTTTCATTCCCCCACCTGACTATGGCAGAAATGCTGAAGAAAGCCTACTTGCATATATTCACGTTCATTGTGATGGCAGATCTTCTGGAAACCGCATTTTCCTTTTACAACATATTTTGTTGTGATAGCCTCATTCTCAAAATTTCCAGCTGCTTTTGTCTGTAATTTAATGTTATTCACTTCTTTTTCACATCTCATCAATTTAATTCTTGTAGATTTATCCTCGTCTTGCCTAACTCCAGTGTTAGAGCTTTTATTTGGTAAAAGTTCCTTGAATTCATTTCCCACTTGTTGCCCAAGTAAACCAAAAGCTCCACCAAAGGACAAGGCCTCAAATGGTAAATTCTAAAACCCATCTTAAAGCCTTTCATTGCCTTAAATTAGATCGGTTCCCCTGTTTTTGCTGACCTGTCCTAGTTTCTCACCTTTATTTTAGAATCTTTCTTTTGATTTTTCTTCCCCTTTTCTCTTTTTGTCTCTCTACCCTTGTATGTAGGACTGAGCCCCACTGACCTATCCTTGGTCTCTGCCTTTCTCTGCCTTCTCTCAGTAGCAGCTGCACCCATTCAATGCTTTCACTACCTGTGCTCATCAGATGACTCCCTTCTTTATCTCCAGCTCTAAGCTTTTTGGAAGTTTGAGTTCTGCCATGCCAGCATCCTGTTTAGTGTCTGCACTTTGTGTTCTGTGGATGACTCAAAACCATGTTAAGAATTAAATTCATCTTCCTTTTTTCCCCCAGTTTCTACTTTCTCTAGGGTTCTTTAATTTTTAATTTTTATTTTTTTAGCATTTTATTTTATTATTAGTTTCAAGTATACAGTACATTGGTTAGACATTTATATCGTTTATGAAACGGTCCCCTGATTACTCTATCACCCCTCTGGCTGTACACATAGCCATTACATTACTGCTGACTACATCCAGGATCCTTGGTCACAACCATCTTACTCATCTATGACTCTTTCCCCTCTGCTTCTCCTCATAATCAATCAGACACAAAGTCATGATGAATTTACTTCTAAAACATCTCTGCATCCATAACAACTGATTTATCCTAACTACCACTGACATCTGTAAAGTCTCTGCTTACCTTTATTTTGTACCACTGGTGTAGCTTCCTAATCAGTCTTTCCACCTGAATCTCTCTTTCAGTTTACTCTTTTATGCCAATGGGTAAATTTATTAGAGTTATCATTCAGCATTACACATCAGGGAGAATCCTTGAATGGAAGTCTAGAAACCTTAAGACTAACCAACTAGATAATAATCATTTTTACCAGCAGGACTTGTTGCACAGTCTTTAAAATGTGAAAAATGGATTATGTGATTTCTAGCTCCCTGTCCAGTTCTACAGTTTTCTAAAATACTAAAATGCTTTTATGTACAATTCAGTATCTTTAGCATATTCACTAAATTGTGTAATCATCATCATCTAATTTTAGAATATTTTTATCACCCCTAAAAGAGACTCGTTAGAAGTCACTCAGCATTTCTTCCAACCCCACCCTCTAGCCCTAGGCAACAACCAAACTACTTTTGTTTCCTTAGATTTGCCCATTTGGGGCATTTGTATAAATAAGATCGAACAACATGTGATCTTTTGTGTCTGGCTCCTTTCATTTAATATGTTTTCAGCCATGCTGTTGCATGTATCAGTTTTCATTTTTCTCATTGAATAATATTCCATTTATGAATATACCACATTTTATTTATCTGTCATTGGTTAATAGACATTTGTACTTAACACGTTTTGGCTGTTGTGAATAATGCAGCTATGACAACTCTAAAGTTTTAGACTTTACTCTTCTCATACCTAGAAAAAAGTAGAGCAACATTCCATTTTTCATTGTTCTTTACAGGTATGCTGTTAAATCATTTTTAAACAGGGATGGAGGACTCTCAGAGAAAAACTCTACTGACAAAAGTCTCAGGAGATGTCTGACACCCCCAAAAAACTCAAAACTTGAAAAAGTTTCTGTTACTGCTCTCAACTGTGTAGCCATGTCTATTAAAAGCCACTTGTAAATAGCTAACTTCAGCTCTGGCATGCCATAGATTAGGCATATTTGTTTTCCAGGGAAGATTATAAATAGAGGGGGGAGGGGGGAGAGAAACAGAATGTATTTTGCAAATGAGCCCAGATGGAAAACTAACAGATGGCCAGGCACTGTATTTTGTGTGTTCAGACCTACATTTAAATTAAAAATTTTCATAATTATGATTAACGTCTGTAGCAATACTAGTTTTCCTGTGGTGGCATCATATATCATGTATCGGAGGTATTGAATAGAATATTTTCATGAAAGGTTTCAGACTTTATACAAATTTTGCTACTTGCCTGCTCTGCAGTTAAGAAGGAAACAAAACAAAACCTCTCTCAGCAATGATGGGAAGTGCTGAGAAAACTTCAGTGCAAGTGGACTTTCTATAATAAGTCTGTTGGCTGCCATCTGGTTTTTCCTCCCATATTAAAACTCAAAGCCAGTCATTCTGTGCAGAGGGGAAAATAATGAGCTCTTATTTGCATGACTACACACACACACACACACACACACACACACACACGTGTGTGTGTGTGTGTGTGTGTGTTTTAGATTCTGATATGAAGAATTTTCTCTTGGATCACACATGTGTTTTGATTTCCATCAATACATGCAATACATTTATTTTCTAATGGTAGGTGTCTCGTCTTGTATGTTATCCAGCCCCCTTTGCTTTTCTCCATTTCCCCTTTCCCTAGGTGATTCTGTATCATTATTTTCCCAGTCTTCTTAGAGGTGGGCTATGTTGAGGAGGATCCATAAAATGTTCATTCAGAATCACGGCTCTGGAGTCTGCAGAGTCCAGCTCGCTCTTTCTAGAACCTTTGGTCAGTGGAGTGGACTCTGTGCAGTGGAAATCACTTCCTTGTGCCAACTCAGATTCTAGATTTATGGAATGGGGGATCACAGCACTCTTCAGAGGTGTCTAATCTACTCTACCTCTTCATCCTGTGACATGGTACTCTGCTCAGGGATGTATCCAGTCTGTCTCCCATTTGGAAGGTTTCTTATCTTTGCCTCCTACTCCCCTCACATACCCCTCCCTCTTGTTTTGAATTTTATCTCCATCAAAACATTGCAATTGTACCCATTTTTGACTTATCACTCAGCCTCAATTTTGGCATTTGCCTTGAGCAGGATCCTTTCTCCCCAAACATCATTTTTCTTTCTGGGGGTAAGAGATATCATACACAGTTCTGCTGTTTGGATTCAGCACAAAATATTTCTTGAGATGATGAGAGGGCCTCCTAGGCCCCCTCATGGACAGGGTCCCCTCTAGTGAGAAGACCCTGGAATGGAGCTTCAGCTGGACAGACCAACTAACACATCACCCTAAGATGCAACTGACCATGATAGGTCAGCACTTGGTGGGCAGATTCTATTTTATTGATACTGCCCAGCTGCTGCATTTTGATCAAGGCTAAAAATTATACTGACAAACTTTCTGAATTTACATGGTGGTAAGACCCAAGGTGTACTGTTGGTACAACAGTATATTCATGTTAACAATATCTGCTGAGTCTGGAAAGTGGATTTGAAGCTTTCTCTTAGATAATTTCGGCTTTCAAAAAATTGTGCATGGAGATAAGGGTGGGGGTGACAAAACCAGACTCTAGTGTTCTGGCTCTTTAGTTCATGCTTTCTGGTTTTCATATTAGAAATTATACTCTCTAAATAGAAAGAAGAGGCTATAAGGTGGAAATGAGAGTGTGGGCAAAATGAAAACTACTTTAGGATATTTAACTTACAATTTGGAAAAGTTAGGTTAGAGTTCTGACAAAAAAAAAAAAAACTCATCTATCTCTTTTCGGGTTATATCTGAGGACCTGAAAAAGAAAAGTAAAAAAATGAAAGTGATAAGCAGCCCATTTTATAAGTTGGGCCAGCAGCTATGTTCTGTGAATAATTTAAAGTATCATATGTGCCTATACATTGAAAAATGAACACATTTGATGCTAAAAAAGAAATCTTGAAAGAGCTGCTGAGCACTTAACAACATCACTAATTATTTGTGTAACGTTTGGCAAACAGTCAAAACCAGAATTTTTTTTCTGGTAAACATATTTTTACACATTTGTCCTCTCTACAAAAATAACCAGTTGAGATGCATATATTTTCACTTGCACATGTTTGCATTGCTGAGGCATAAACCAATCCTCCCTTAAAAGGTTCTTTTCGAAGTTATTAGCTAATTCATAAGCCCAGCAAACCTGGGGACTTGCAATCATATGCTTTGCATTGAAACACCAGCTTGGTAATCAAATGAGGAGCAATCTAATATGAGCTTTCAAGGCAGGTGAATTTGACTTTAAATCAAACCTATGTTTCTGCACATAGGTTTGTATTTTCTATTCTTAATTACATATGTGCAAATCTGTATTTGTTTATGGTTGTCTAATACATCGAGTGGGCTATTTGCATTCCCAGAGACACATTTCCGTAGTGTGCACTTCTTTGAGAAAAAGAAAAAAAAGAAAAACCTGGTTTGGCCATTAATTCGAATAGCAAGTGCAAAAAGAGATATAGAAGTAAATACTCTTCAGTTCAACAAATGCTTATGGAGCACCTGTGCGAAGTGCTGATAGGGATGCACAGGAAATTCATTTCACCCAACCTCATTGAAGCTCAGTTTCCTCATCTATAAAATGGGAGTAATAAAAAGAAAAGTGGTATTCATTTAAATTGATATAAATATGCATATGAATTAGTAGTGGTGGTAGTAAATTGTAATCCAATACCTTTGTTTTTGTCAGCACTAATTAATTACAGATTTATTTTTTAATGAAAGGCTTTGTGAATGCAACAGGAACAAAAACAGAAGGCAATTGTTTTCACATTCAAGTTTCCTTTTTTATGAATTTTGGTCAGTCCTACATTATCTAAGAAAGGATTTATGATAGCCAATGCCAATCAAAAGTGTATGTGATGTATAAGCAATATAAATTTGGGACATGCCTTTTATTTGGGAGACACTACCTATACTATGTGAACAGAAAGAAAGCAGATTACTGGCTAGTTCTAGGTACATTTAAGAAAATATAAAAAAGGAAGACTTCAGATTGCTTCTAGGTGACTCCATGGACTTCCTCAGATAGGTGAGAAAGCAAAGAATACCAACAGAGGATTCATCTGGTATTGAAAATGATACGTCTAACTGTAGCCTCTCTGAAACTGTCTGTAAAATAGAAATCTACACATCTGACCTAACACACAGTGTCCTTATGAAGAGCCAAATCCATAATGTATATAAAATATATTTATAAATACAAACAGCCAGGTCTTTATTATTTTCCTCAAAATATGAGTTCAGGGAATGAGAAACAAAGTGTTGAATAACCTCAATAGATATTCTTCCTCAAAGAAATAGGAATAAGTAAGCCAAAAGACACCTTGGGCTTCACCTGACTTTGACATTTACATCCTAATTGTCCACAATGTCATCTCCCCATGGCCACCTGAGTAATGATGGTTGTGTATAGTGGCAAGACTGAAGCTGGATCCAGCCTGTCAGCAACAGAATGAGAAAGTAAAACTAAGTTGTCTAAATTACTTTAGGAAAATGACCTTCTCAATTCAGACCTCCAGCTACTCCTCTGTAACATGAAGAGGCCAGGTCAGATGCTCCCTGAAATCCCTTCTGACCCTGGTATTTCCTAAGTTAGAGGATAAATGAGTTCTCATATATGTGTCTGGAAGTGAATGATGATATTGGTGATATCATGGGGACTTTCTCTTCATTACCATGAGGAGTGAGCATCAGAATAGTCTCCTAACAGAAGGCAGTCTGGAGTTGTGCTTTATTGCCTGAGGGTGGCCTTATCAAGTGGCCACCAAGGGGCAGAGAAGCTTGTTCTGAAAAAGCCAGATCTTCTGCAGGCCCAGCTGATTGGCCAAGGCCCTGCCATTCATTAATCCTTTATCAATTTCACTACTTTCCTTCACATGCACTACAAAGGCATGATTTCCCCTGGTAACTCCAGCCACTGCAGTGACAGAGAATCATGTTTGCAATGGCCTTTCAAGAGGGTTTTAGATTAGAAGTGACCACAATTTATGGCCTCAAAAGCCACAGGCAAATGACATTCTGCATTTAAGAACCTCACCTGGAAAAGCCAGTAAATGTTTTTTCTTTTTTTATTTTTAATTATTTCTCCTTTGCTTTCTCTCATACTTCCTTATTCTTCTCTCTTATTTATTCATTCATTAACTTATTAAGTAATTTCTTCATTTACATTCTTTCTTAAGAGCCAGTTGCTGTTTAAACAGCAATCAGTTTATTAATTGCTGATTGGCTAAAGAATGTGTCATTTTTGAAAACCCCTCCAAAGTGGCTTTTTTTTTTTTTTTTGCCAGGGTATAAAGTTATAATTAGAAATGTGAATTCTAAATCAAGAGAAAGATGTGAGTTAAAAAACTGTTGTTTTTAAAAACCAAGAAGCTAAGTTATTTTCCCAGGGTCCCAATAAGTAACAGAGTTGGAATTCAAACCCCAGCCTTGCTGACGCCAAAGCCTATATTTTTCCAGGGCTCACACCATTGCTAGTGACAAAAATTATCAAGAAAAGTGGCCACTCACTAAAAACTTTTTTCCTGCCTGCAGGGTTCCCCAAAGCACCACATCCTCATGCTTTTTAGTGCTCTTGATGCTTTTTGTGACCAAATCAGTGCAACAGGAACTGAATCTTAGGTCCTAACCCCCTGGCCTCTTCATGTGTATGTGCCTGTGTTCTATAGTCATCCTATTACAATACCCTGATTTAAGATTTTTTCTATATTTTACATTCCAGATAAATTGATTTCCTGGGAAATCATGATAAAGATGGCTTCATCACAATATAGTGAGTTTGGTGCAATTAATGCTTGAGAGAGTAATAGCATTGGATATGCATAGCCCAAGAGCTTTTCTTTTTATTATATGATGGGCTTATTTCTTGGGAAGTTTTGGCAATGGCAGAAGAAGTTTTATTGAGCATAGAAAATCCTTCCATTAGTATCAAGTAGCAGAGCTGGAGATGATTGCTAGTAACCTTTGTGTGATCAGAGCTGTGGGTTGTGCAGAGAAACTTCTGTTTCTTTAGAAATAGATGGCCAGTTATCCATTTGTAGTCTAACATTTACTTTAACAAGTTCTATGTGATAGGGCTTTTAAATGATCTCCCTTTCACCCTTAAGACATATATGTCAAGGCTCTAGAGCAATGTAGGAGTAGTATGAAAAGTTATCTCATCAGCTGTGTGATCCGCATTGCCCTAGTCATATTTGGTTGCTTCTAGCCCCTCTTACAGTTCCCCATTTAATCAATATGGTAGTAGGCAGTAGTTGATTTTACTAACCAGGAATGCTAAGTGAGAAAAATCAGCATTCCACAAAAGTTCACAAGTATTTGGCTGCCAATTAAGGCTTTTTGGAGGCTCTGCTCGACCTGTCTAGTTCACTTTCATTTTCTATTCACAACTCTTGGTTTGTGTTGTCAAGTCCAGAAATAAAGTTCAGTGGAATTTCTAGAGTCATTTAGATGTATTTTATAGGGGTGGAGTGTCATACTGTCAAAATGAACTTACCTATAAGATCTGCTTATAGAAGTGAAGATGGAGAAAATCACTCTTCATCTCCAAATTCTACTTCTTTCAGCATCCTTTTGGGGTTGATCTCTCATAAGAGACAAATATAAATGTAAATATAAACCAAATAGCCAAGTCTTGAGCAGTCTAAAAATATAAATATTATCACCTTAACAATAACATTTCCAGTTCCAGTCATCTGCTTGCCCATATAGGATTGCTCTTCCAAGACCTCTCTCTCCCAGATGTTTTCAAGAATCCACATAAGAGTGATCAGACACTGCAGCGAATACCTCTTATGCCCCACCTGATATTCTCCAAACACTGTTTTACTACAGTTGTTACTGTAAGAACTACCTTTACAACTGTAACCTGAGAGCATGCAGCCTCAGCTGTACTAGGAATGTCTTTTTTTTTTTTTTTGTCACATACTTCTTGATTCTGAGTAGAATACCTAAGGGAAGGCACTCTCACAGATGTAAAACCCGGGGCAATGGAAGATGAGAGTCATGCATAATTGTTAACATCTTCTATGATCTCTCAAATGCATAATTCTGAGAAAAATTCTGCAAGGCTTTTTAGAAAGTCCCAATAGAATGGAAGGAACTTCAATGCCCAATTGGTGATCAGCTCAATACATTTTTGTACTGGCTTTTTCTCCCTTCCTACTTAATCTTTTCAGTCCTTTACCATTGTTCCCTGGGATTACTTTCCAGAATAAACTAGCTATACATGAGCCCTTGATTTTAGCTTTACTTTCTGGAGGGAACCCAGGCAATAAAGCAGGTATTAAAGACATTGCCTCTTTGCTACAAATACAGAGTAACATCTGCCATATTCTTTCTTTTTAGCTCTGCTTCAGCTAGCCAAAAATATGCTGCTCAGGAATCTACTTGAAGTAATTTCATCATTGCCCCTCTTGGTAGGATTATTCATCAAGCTGATGATGTGTTAATGCTCCAAACCAGCAGAACCTAGTTCTGCGGAAAACTGAGGAAAATGGCCCACTTCCCAACTCCAAGCTGCACTTTGACACCTGAGTCTTAAAGCAGGATGGCTTGGCCAAGAATGTTAAAAAATATCTTTGATGAAAATAGCATCTTAATCTTTTGGTGTAATTTCTCTCTAAATAGGAAAAGCAATCCAGACCAAGAGGACAGGCAGAGAAAGGCTATGTAAGGCCGGAGTCTTCTACATGTTTCCTCTCTTCTATCATTATCCTCCCTCTCATCACTTCCTATTACAAAAACAAACAAACCAAATTCCTCACTTCTCTTTTAATTAAAGCAAAATTTTGCATGCTACCAATTCACAAAAAGAACTGTGTGCTGAGTTAGGAGGGTGGCGGGGAGGAGGGACATTTGTGATTCCATCCTGAATCAGCCAGATTCTGAATCGCAGTGTAGTATTTGAATAAACTTTTACTTTCTATGTTTATCAAAATTTTACTTGTATACCATATAAAATTCAATTCTTCAAGTTTGTTACCAAAAGTAGCAGTTTCAATCCCCCCAAATGGGCCTTCCCTAGAGGCAAACTTAAAATTTTTAATTTGTTTAGCTGATTCTTTCACAGCTTCCCTCCATATGTCTAAAAAAAATGTTTCAATAATTATTGATATTTAAAAATAGTTTTCTTTTTTTCCGATATAGGAATAAGATTTAATTTTTATTTTAACTTCAGCTCCATCACCTTTATACTCTTCCTCTCCACTATCCTCCCAATACAGAAAGTTATATCGCATCTTGTTTACATCAATATTCAGTGTTTACTATGACTGTGCAAATACTATTCACAGCTGAGAAACTATGATAGGTTTTTATTTTCCTGCACAACTTTTTCCTTTGCTTGGAGTTAATAATTCTTTTTTGTTGTTGTTGTTTTGCTTTATCATTTGTATATTTTTAAATATATTTATCACCATTTCAATCTCAAACTCTCTGTCAGCAATCTAAATATGTTCTCAACCCATTTACACACGAGGTATTCTAGCAGATTGTCTTCTTGGAGGATGCTTTTCTGGAGACTTCTGACAGGTTCCTGCTGGACCAGCTACTAATCAACCACCTCTTCTACTGAGATCTCCTTTCACCATCAGCAGAGTACTCTCCACCTTTCTCCCGTGTGAACTCTTCTGTTTCCTGGACCCCATGCTTTTCACTACTCAATTTATGCTCTTATTTTCATAGAGGCCATTTTCTAGGAGCTTTCTGAGAAATCATGAATGGGGGATAAATTATTTCACACCGAAAATTTTTTAATCTGATACTTGATAAATGTTCAATTAATTAGTATGGCATTCCTGGTTGAAAATAATTTTCCTTTAGAATTTTGAAGGCATTTTTTATTTTATTTTATTTCTCTGTACTATTCTTAAGAAATCCAAAGCCTTATGGATTACTAATCTTTTATGTGAGACTTAATTTGTTTCCTTACCTTGAAGATTTTTAAACCTGTATTTTATCTCCAGTGTTTTAAGTTTCAGTTTTTCTTTAGTATGAGTCTATTTTTATTCATGCCAGATTGTGAACCTCTTGAATCTGGAAATTGATGTTCTACTTCTGGTAATTTTGCTCAAATAGTATCTTTGGTAATACACTTACCTCTGTATTTTCTATTCTCTCTTCTGGAATGATAACTTACTAAACCTCCTATTCTAGTACTCTAATATGTTTATACTTTATTATGTTTTTTCTTATCATCTTTTCAGGCTTTCAATTTAGTTTTTTATTTTTGCTATAATTTTTTATTACCTGCTGAAAACTGGTTTTGTTCTCTGAATGTTTCTCTTTTTTACAACATTTTGTTCTCCTTTTGTGGCTGCAGTATTTGCTATCTCTGAGGTAATTAAGAAAAGGAATATTTTTGTTTTCTTCTCACTTCAAAGTATATTTATTCCAAGTTGCCTTTTGTATTTGGTTGGTGTCTACCTTTCATGTTAGAGTCTTTGCTCTGAATTTTTGTGATCTTTGTCTCCTTACAAAAGAGTGAGAGACTGAAAACTCACTGGGATTGCAGAATCCCACCTAAAACCCACTTAGGTGGGTTTTGTAGACTGTGAGTTTCACCAAAGGTGACCTGACTGGGCCATTGTATTGGGTAATCATTAATGTTCACATCATTCCTCTTGGATCCTTTTTAGATTCTCCAGAGAAAACACTTCTTTTGTTTCTCCTGGAGGACAAAAGGCTTGGTGTAAGAATTCTGGAATCCAGGTAAGGGAAGATGTCTGAGAGTCTCAACATCTAGTATCTCTATGTTACTTAATATCCTATTTCAGCATGAAACTAGTATTGTTAAGGATGTGGAAAATCAAACATTCATACATTGTTTATGGGAGTATAATTGCTAAAACCAAGATTTTCTTCGATAGGTAAATGGATAAACAAGTTGTGATACACTCATTCAATGGAATATTACTCAGCAATAAAAACAAATGAGCTACCAAGCCATGAAAAAAAAAGTTATGACTCTAAAATGCATATTACTAATTGAAAGAAGCCAGTCTGAAAAGGCTATGTATTTTATGATTTCAATTATATGACATTGTGTGAATGGAAAAACTATAAAGACAGCAGAAAGATTAGTGGTTGCCAAAGGTTTGACGGGGGAAGGAGGAATTGAATAGGTAAAAAATAGGGGAATTTCAGTGTGGCAAACCTATTCTATATGCTACTGTAATGACAGATACCGAACATTTTGCATTTTAAAACCCATAGATCTTTACAGCTCAAAGTAGACTTTAATCTGTGCAACTTTTTAAAAATTATTTAGGAGGTCAGGGATCTGCGGACTGTGACAGGAGAATCTAATGGATGCATAAAACACGCCCACTGAAAGAAGTAGGAGGAAGTTGGTAACCTAAGTAACTTTGGAAATGAGTGGCATCTGTAAGACCAAAGGCAAAAGGAACTGTATGTAAGCACTGCACTCTGGTTAATAAAGTTGTTTTCCATGGGAGAATGGCTTCACAATTACACATGTATACCAGAATTGAAAAATTAAGTAGAAATATGGCAGATGATGGGAGCCAGTTTTCTCACTGTTAGAGTGGCAATCTGTAGTTAGACAAGGGAGAAGACCAGAATAACCTATATGGTAATGGATTAGAGTTAGAGAAATTAGGATGTATTCATACTTATATATTTATAGATATGTATTATACATGACTTATTATATAGTTTTTGCTCTGTCAGTTGAGAAAACTTAGAGGCAATGATACACTAGTAGCAGCAAGTATACCTAGAACCCATATCTGTGTTTCTAATACCATTCTCCAATAAAAGGAATCAAGGCTCCTTAGAGAAATGGTCAGTTCTGGACTAGAGTGGGAAATATATAAGATGAGCCTGGAATACCTGGAATAGCAAGTAAGAAAGTACTGAAAAATAAAACTAGATTGATAGAGCTTTGCTAAAGGAACACAGGACAACTCAATTCAATGAAGAGTTCCAAATGGCCAAAGCTGGAACAAGCAACAAAAAAGGTAGCATTGGACTATAACTCAAAGCATAAAATAAACATTTTAGTCCATACTAAATAAATAATTGAATAAACACATAAGTGAGAAAGAAGAGACAAATATCCCATGCAACAGAATTTCAAAATAATTTACATAGATAATCTATCCTCAAAAAATGGGGGAGAGGAGGAGGATTATAACTCCACACTCCCTAAGTGTAGGCAGCACGTATTCTTCCAAAGAGTATGGTATGGAAAGAGGGATGAGAGAGTAATTTTACAGAGAAGAAACCTATTGTACATTACCTCAGTCAGGTGATTAAGGTCAATATCAACAGTGATAAATCAGGCTGATATTATGTTCCTTGTTATGATATGATGAAACTGTCACTTTACCTCTGTTATCTTCTTCCCAAAAACCTGTAACTCCAGTTTAATCCAGTTTAAACATCAGACAAACTTCAGTAAAGGATATCCTACAAAATACTTAGTCATACCTCCTTAAAACTGTCAAGTTCATAAAAAATAAGAAAATAAAGAAAGCCAAAAGGTGTCTAAGAAAACATGACAAGTAAATGTGATATGGTAATTTGGATGGGTCCTGGAATAGAAGAAAAGACATTAGGTAAAAAGTAAGGAAATCTGGACAAACTGTGGACTTTAGTTAACAACATTGTTTCAGTGTTAGTTCATTATTGTAACAAATATGCTCTACTTATGTTAATAATAGGGGAAACTGTATGAAGTATATAGAAACTCTCAGTTACATCTTCTCAAACTTTCTTTAGATTTTTAACTCTTCTAAAAAAGTCTATTTTAATAAAATTTAAGCATCAAAAAAAGTATCTTAACTCAGTCACCCTCTGAAATATTTCAAAAAGTAGTTTCTCTTTTATATCTCCAAAATAATTTGTTCATACACCTTAATTGCTAATACACCTGACATTATAGCCATTCTTGTCCTTATTCATTTAATCCATTGCAATGATAAGTTATATTGCAATTATATATTAACTTAATACACTCTCAAAGAAAATAGCAAGAATCTTTAAAAAGTTATCTTAATAAACTAACCCCAATGCATCTTGGGTTCTTCCTATTAAAATGATAAATATATATATATATATATATATATATATATATATATATATATTACAGT
Source organism: Macroglossus sobrinus (assembly GCA_004027375.1). Taxonomy (NCBI): domain Eukaryota; kingdom Metazoa; phylum Chordata; class Mammalia; order Chiroptera; family Pteropodidae; genus Macroglossus; species Macroglossus sobrinus. The sequence goes on along the minus strand of PVKZ01000448.1, from coordinate 237 downwards.
GAAGGGAGAAACTAAATATGTTATGCTAATATCAGCTCCACATTATAGCAATATAAGTATCCATAGTGTTTTTAAATTCGTAGAAATTATATGAAAAATAGTTAAGAAGTCATTAATTAGAATTTTAAGACTATTTTTAAGGGTTACTTTCCAAATGAGAAAACAGTTAGAAAAACAAGATCAAAATAAAAGAGAGAGAGAGAGAGAGAGAGAGAGAGAGAGAGAGAGAGAGAGAGA